>OMNW01009562.1:25227-38771 GCA_900303245.1 Selene dorsalis
TCCTGATGAACACACTTTGATGAACTTTGACTGAAACACATTTTGTGACAATTATCAATGATCAAATCCCCCGATGAAGGGCATAGCTTCACAAGTGGAGACACACTTCCTGACATAAACTGACTTGTGCTTAATTATTAACCAACATAGACACTGACGTCTCGGCAGAACAAGTTAAACCGCACAGTGGAACGCTGCAACTGTGTGATCTGATTCTACAGTACTTACTGTGTAATTCTGTGTTTGTAAAAGCAAATACTTCTGTGTTGCAAAACCTCAGGATGTGTCTTTTCTCTAGCTTAACCATTGCCCCCCCCCCTCCCACTCCATCTGCCCTTCTCCCATCTCTCCCTCTGCACCTCCTCCTCCTCACCCCTTTCTGCCCCTTGCTGGCAATTCAGCATGATCTTCCGCACACTGAATCCCTGTCAGCACTTTGGGAACGTAAACGCTTTCTCCAGTTGCCAAAGCCTGCCACGGCACCTGTCCAACAAACCATATGTTCTCATCCTGGCAGAGCAGAGGGAAAGATGGATCAGAATGGAGAGAATTGCAACAAGGTGTGCTTTATATTTGCTCCACTTTACCAAACAGGACATGTTCATACACTGAAACATATCAGTGATGGCTGCCAACAGCATGCATACTAGATGGAGCCAAGTGGAAGGGCAGCCAAAGAATGCATTCTCAGTAGCTGAGATGCACATGCTGTGTGAGGGTCACATGCTTGGCTCACGTGGGGAAAACTCAAAATGTTAAAACTCAGCTCAAAAATTCCATCTGCTGCTCAAGTTCTGTCTAATAGTAAACCAGTTTGACACTTCTCCCTCATGTATGTACGTAGAAAGGATGCTGAGTATCTTGGCTGACCAAAAGATCAGCATAAGCGTGGAAAGACGTCACCCAGAATCATATGTGAACGGCCGAAAAAACAACAACAACAACAAAAAAAAAACAAAAAAAACAGCAGACGATAAATCAAAGTCAGTAGGTAAGCACTGCATGCTTTCTTCAACATCAGCAGCATTTCACCAACTTTGAAAAACAGCTTGTGGGGCAGACCAGATCCAGAACAGAACTGCTTAACAAGCAAAGGTTAGGGGAGCAATTTAAAACAGATACAAGAAAACAAGATAA
Source organism: Selene dorsalis (assembly GCA_900303245.1). Lineage (NCBI taxonomy): Eukaryota > Metazoa > Chordata > Actinopteri > Carangiformes > Carangidae > Selene > Selene dorsalis. The sequence continues at coordinate 26,365 of OMNW01009562.1, forward strand.
AAATAGACCAGATTGTGATGCATTAAAGGAAGGGTATGATGTGAGGAGGAACTTCTCTGGTGCAAGAATAACATGCATTGTGAAAACTGTTAAAGCCTTGTGGGAGCTCAGTATGCAGAGCTAAATATTGTATGCTTAGCCTTCGGGTGTGTTCTCTTATTTGATTTGTTAAGGCTGAATAACTGGAAAACAAGGAAATGGTCTTCATCTCAGCTTATTCATGTGTTTATCAGATGAACACAGTGGAAAAAAGGGTCTCACACTATAGAAAGTGAGATTTCCATGTCTTCCTTGATTTTGAAACATCTCTGAGTATTAAACCATATACAGTAAATATTGTGAAATTAATAAAACATTCTATCAATAGTAAAATGTACAGACCCTGTATTCAGACACTGTGCCATGAAACGAACCATCAGGACATCTGTATCTTTGTGATGTCACAACTATACAGTCACCAACCTCAGTTTTACTGCTAGCATGGCTTTATTGGACCCATTTCCCTTTTTTCCCCTTTCAAACCTTATCAACAACACAACATGAAGCAGTAATTCCGTTACTGAGTTTGTTATTGGATGTCCAGGAGCAAATACATTATTGCACAGCCATCCGAGTACTAATATCAGAGACCAGTGGCTACATTTTTTCTTTTACAAAATACTGGAGCTTTGCGGGGCTGATACCAGAGCTGCCTTTCATGACTTAATCAAAGGTAGAGCAGCTACTGGCATCTTTAAGGTGGAATGTTTTTTTTGTGTGTATGTTGTTGCATGTTGGATGTTTGAAAATCAATTAATACACCTTACATGTCAGTATGATAACTTTGACTATTTGCTCATATGACACATGGATCTTCATGTGCTTAGAACGTATATAAATCAACCATAATGTTGTCAACTGTATATTCAACATTCATTTATAAATACACCGATTGGACTGGCCAAGTTGCTTGCTGTAACACAGTGCCAAGGATAACATGACAAAAAAGAAACAGGTGTGACCGGTGTGAGGGGTTTTCACTGATAAAAACAATTACAAGAAGGCATCCACAAAAACCATCAAATATTCCCCTGTCATTTCTTACACCTGTATTTAGTACAAACATGTGAAAAACTAGCCTATTCACATCAGTAGTACTCTGACTCTGGCCGACATAACTAGTGCTTTCCTTTCACAAAAAACCTTGACTGCTTTACCACCACTGATTAGGTACCTATCACTTTACATTGTCTGTTCAACTTGAGCCTCCTTACAATGACTACACTTTACACAGTGAGAGCTGGCAGTGAATAAGATGATGCAATGTCCACCACATACCACCAAATGGTCAGGATTTGCTTAGAATGAACAGAATTTAAGATAGGTAGCCACCAAATGTCTGAATGTTTTGTCAGATTTACAGTCTTCTTCTTCAGATACATTTCTTACCCAAAATTAAAGATATACACCAATCAGCCCTAACATTAAAACTGGTAACTGGATTGGTCTGTCTTTGCAAATGTTCAGAGCACACCTCATTATACCTGCTACTGACAAAGTTACAACAAACCATAACCACTGCACTCATGAACTCAATGATCTCTAAACTACCAGATTACCACAACAGACCTCACAAGAGTCCCACTTTTATCAGAGATCAAATTATTCACAACTTAATTCAGGGAGTGGTTGAAACCAATACAGTTTTACAAACAGAAACTGTTGACTATAAAAATGTAGGCTGTGTGGGTGTATAACCATAATGTCAACGTATGTAAAGGATGAAATTGCTTTGGCTTGTCTCTGTTCTGACATGCCTTATAGTTAAAATATTTGGATTGGTTTCAGATGCAGTTGTCCTGGAAAAACGTGTTTCTGGTGTCTTACTGAGTTGTTAATGCATAGGTCCCAGAGACAGTACACAGTTTGTGTTCACCCACATGAACCCAGGTGTACTGAGGAACCTGTCCTGTCCATGCACTTTGTCCTTTCCTGCCATAACATGTCATGCAATTACTTTACAAGTGCGTTAACATTTAATAAGAACGCTGCTGTTACTTGTACCTCAGTATTTTCAACTTAACAGGTGTCGTATGAAATAAAAAATAAAATAAAATTTAATAAAATAAAAAATCTTGTTGATACAGGTTAATTTCTGACACGCTTATTAGACACGGGCCTAAAACCATCCCTTACACGAAGGGATGGTGTTACAATACGATTTACTATTGCGAGTTTAATAACACATTTATCCCTTTTAGCATACTCATGCATGGACAATGGGGGTCATTAATGTGTAGATTTGATCCCATCGTACGTGCATACAACACCGATACACTGGGGAGCAAATGTGCGGTGTTCAAAACTTTATTATAAACCATTCTGGTAGTACTTTCGTTAGCTTCTGACAGAGGGGGTCCACGTAGCGAAGCTGTAAACACTGTCTTTAACACGAACATCGCATCTACCTGGTTTCTTAATCAGTTTCCACGACTTCTCATTTCTTTGGTAATGTAGTTAGATTAACGATCGTTCAAACATCAGCTCACAGGGCCGATACACCCAGTCAGTACCCAAGCACTTGCTAACCAGCTACACTAGCTAGCGCAGACTAAAAACGAGCAATTGTTTCAGGAAAATGTAACTTTTACACACACTTCACGCTTGTAAGCATTTAACTAGCTTATAGTTTGGGCTTATTTTCCTGGCTATATAAAAGCTTGACAACATCGTACGGTACAGAAGCAAAGTTACAACGTCGAACGAGGCTGCAAACTATGTGTGGCTTTCATTTGAAATAGCTACTATGCTAGCTAGCTGAGCTAGCATCCGTTGCATGCCAGCCAAGGCTACGTAGCGACCGACGCTAAGTAGCGGCTAACGCTAATTAGCAGGTAGTTGCTAGCATACGGTCGCGGGCTCTTATTTGCTCGTTACTTCAACTGTCAGATCGAAGATGTGCTGACACTAAGGACACATTATGGTCACTAGTACAAGACAAAGTTGAAGTTAAGCAAACTCACCGTCTTGCAGATTAACATGAAACGTTGTCCATTCCCCTCAGTAGTTCGCTAACACTACAGCCAGGCCTCCCCCCCTCTCCAGTCCAGATGTGTCAGACAGTTGCTGCTGCAATTTTTGCATCAACAGGAAGTGTTCTTTTGGCTCTTTGCATTCATTCTATCACTGTGTTTTGCAGCAGCCCCTCCCTTGCTCATGTCAGTGTTATGTACGGAGACATCGTGTACTTAATGTACGACATGATGGAGGACATATAGACGCGTAAAAATAAATGTAAAGTAGCTTACAGTCGAGTTCCAATTTCTTTCCTGCAGATAACGTTGTTACACTCTAACTCTTGTGCCCCGACTACACCTATAGACCATAGTTCCACTTGCTTTTATTTTACAACAGTGACAGTAAGAGGGAGCATTAAATGTTAAATAAAAAAAATAATAAAAAAAAATAAATTTCACTTTTTTTTGTACCAGTATCAAGCTTTGTTGGTTGGGGGTCCATACCTTTCCAACCCAGCTATGCACCTGTCCAGTTGCCTCCCCCATCCCACCAAACGCACACACGCACGCGCGCGCGCGCGAAACGCTTATTTATTTTATTTTTTAAAAAGAATTAAAACATTAATATTTACTTTTTACTCTTAATGATATAAACTGATTTTTTTATTATATAATTTGACTCAAAAATAGAGAGTATCATAAATGAGCTATGGAGATAGCAGAGCAGACAATCTTAACGCTGGACTGATAAACTGAACTGACTTGTGTCAATGTGACATCTTAGAGGGCCATTGCTCATATCATTAAATGTTGTGATAATGACATTTTATTTTGTTGTCTTTCTTTCATTTGTTGTGTTAATAAAAGTGAGAAATATTTGGAATGAGTTACATAATCAGTTTTCATGAACTCAAAATGAGTCCTCTCAATTCTTCATAGGAGCCACAAAGGGGCGCCAGAGACTAAAGTGATTCAACTTCAGGCCCAGTTCTCCCTTTCATTGTAGTTCACAACTCTCAAAAGAGTGTGGTGTCTTTGACATCACTTGAAAAATATGCAATTCAAGAATTTAAAGCCATTATTCAGTACATTACACTATAACTTTTAAAGAAAAAGAAATCATTTTTTCCTCAGTAAATACCTGTTTGAATGGGCTGAACTATGTATATTAGCTACTGTGTCATTATTGATTGAGCGTTTTTAAAAAAGGAAAATATTGGAAACACTGTATGATGTAATGAAGCAGCTTTTCCTCATAGCAGTCTTCCATCAATCCATTAAAAGTACGAAAATATCAGAACACAAAAACTGTATATATAAGTGTATCCTTTGTGTAGGGTCTTAAGAAAACAACTTTGTAGTGTTTAGTCATCCCTTAATGTAGATAAGGCTTTTTTTTTTTTTACTGTAGTAATGTATTTTTGTCTATAATCTTGAACACTGTATGTATACTGTAATTATGTATATGCATTTTGTACCTTCACGAATTCTGGATGTACAACTGTGAATATGTCATAATCACTCAATTATTTATTTATCAGCTACATGTACAAATGACAGGTATATTGTGAGGTGAATGTTTGTGGCCATATTTATCTTTATTTGTTGAATTCTGTTTTCATTCCAAGATTTTAATAGCAAACACTATACGCTGAGTCTTTTTTGTTTTTTGATTGATTATTGTCTGTTTTTCCTCTAGTAAAGGGGATAAAGTAAACTTTTGTCTGCTGTCTTCTGTTAGGAGCACTTTATCTGCAATACTTGCCGTGGAGGGGAATGAATGTGCGCTGTGTCTGTTTCTGTTTTTTTATTGAGTGTGAGTGACAGGTTGGCAGCTCAGGTGAATATCTGACCTAATCTGTGCGCAGGTGGGTGATCAACGTCGAGAGAGAAATCGCTTTGTCATTGCACGTGCTTCTTGTTAAACAAGTCACTCTTCTATTCTCGACCCTGATTTTCCTCTTTTTTTTTCAGGAGATTGATGCATAACTGAAGGTGCAGCCAAGGTATGGTGATTAGAGATAGTTTTGTTGATCTGTGGGGATGATCATGGTATTGATAACATTTCAAACAAACTCATAATCAAAGGGTTTCCTGTTGAAGTTGTAATCTTTTCTGAAATGGGGCTTTGTTAGCTCAGTGTCATTTGGTAAACCAGGAATTATTTGGCGGTAAGCTAATGGGCCTGCTTTTGAGTGGTGCAGCGCCAGGGATCGTATAGGGGCTCCAGGTGGTGTGGCCTGGGGCTCTGATGTGCTGCTCCTTTTTAATCCCAGATGACATTGCAAAATCTCCAAACCCCCTGCCCTTGTATAAGACTGTATAGCAGCAGAGACCAGATGATTTGTTTAAGGAGTGCATATCATGTATCAAACTGAGTGAATAAGGAGCTCCAGTGTTTTATGTTAAGCCTGTGACCATAGGTTATGCTTAATATGAAAGATAGGTATTTATTCTTTGTCTGAAAAAGAAATGTCTGTGATTCTGGTAAAATATCGAATAAGTCTAACAATGCTTGTATATTAACTATGTGAATACTTCTGTTTATTTATTTTGTTACATCAATTACAGTTATTCATAAAAATCCCAATTCTTCTATGGAATATCTCATGTTAGCAGTTTTATTGCAATATTAAAAGCCACCAAGCCATTCTGCCACAGTCAACAAATCTAACCAGGATTTCTTTGGTAATGTTGAATAAGTAGCCCAATTTTTAAGATTAACATGAATAACACATTGTTTTCTATCTGTGCCAAGAGTCCCAGAATACCTTGGCCGTCAGTGCAGAGGAGAACAATGGTCTCCCAGTGCTCCTGTCCAGAAATAGTCTATAGCTCACTGATGGAGAACATATTTCCCAATAGCAGGTGTCTGAGTCAGTCAGTGCCTGATCCTCACCACGACTGTAAATGAAAGGGCCAGCTCGTCCAGGTGCGGGAGCACCTCTTTGGCCCTCTCAGGTTTCTCCTTGACGGAGGAGCTTTTTGTGGAAGAATGAACAAGAGAAACACTGACATTAAACAATGTATATTACTATTAAAAAGCATATACATCACCCCTTTGGGATATGTATTATTCTACATGAGGCTAATGACACAGAAAGTTAAATATTCTGCATAGATGACTGACAGCCTCAATGTAAGAGTTTTTGTTTTACTGCACATATTTTGTATGCTTAGTATTGGACAAATAGTAGGCAAAAATCTATTTTATGTTTTTGGAAGTGCAAGCACAGCATAAGCCTATGAAATATTTACATACCACAACGATAGTCATTTTGACATATCTTCATCTCATTTTGAAAATCAGCTGGGCTCCAACCAAAACCATTCAAGACAAAACCTCCAAAGCTAAGAAGAGAGTTTTACCAGTAAGTACAATAATCACTTGCATTGCAGGGATAATGAGCTCTCAGATGTGTCATATATTTGCCTGAGAAATTAAGCCAATTTGTGGAAATGGTGGCCTGGGGTTGAGGGAATACAGAGTGGCTTGTAAAGATGAGTGATATCTGGCACAGCATGAAGAGAATGAGAGGTGTGCTGCCCGGTGCTTAGCTCAAATGAAAGCTCTGATTAGTGGAGCAAAGATCAAAATGACAGAGCGGTGGAGGCTTCAGCTGGGCCTTTGTTATTGATAAGTCTGTCATCTCTGCTGATATTGGAGCAGTAATGGCAGCTGATGATTAGGCCACTCCTGAGCTATTAACTACATTTCTTATCCTTTTACTGGGGCCCAAGAGAGCCTGTTTGAGAGACAAAGGCTTCATTTATGAAGCTGGCTTCTTAAACGGCATCCACCTGACCTAAAAGGCACAACTGTTACGTCTTTCTGCCAGGCCAAAGAAGTCAGGGACGAGATACATGTCAGAGGTCGCAGTGTGCTGCTGTTTGAAATGAAGGGGTTCTGAGTGAGTAAACCGCTGAAAGACGGCCGCAGCAAAATTACAGAAAATTGGCTGTTTTGTCAACATTTCATCAGAAGATTTACAGAAAGCTGACCCCAACCCTTTCTCTCCCCCTCGTTCACAAGACTATGGAGATTGAGTGGGTCGGAACTGACTGACAAACAAATCTCTTCTTTATTTCTTTCTCGCTTTCTCTTTCTCTCTCTAGAAGTGATATTCAATATGATCTCTTTTTAATGATCCTAAGTGGGTGAAATTACATATCCTCAACACATATTGTTGGGGTTGTTTTAGTCTGACTAAGGGCATAAAAAGTAATCATCAAAATGTTTCTATTCTCCAATGAAAAGAATAATGTGCCATTCATTTTGTATTATTATACCATAGTGCACATAGATGCAGTACTCATTTATAATGTTTAGCTGTTTATATAATTGTACTTGTAATGGAACGGCATCAGATAATTACCATGTGTGATTGATTAGAGAACGATTGTGAGTGAAAAGTGTCAGATATTTAAGTCAGTTTGTACATGCATGAGATTAGTGATTCTCAACCAGGGTGAGGCCTACTTCTAATCCAGAGGGTACTTTCAAGATTCAAGGAAGTACATGGAAAGACTGTGCACAGGCTCAACTAATATATATCTGATTAAAAAAAAATATAACCACATAACGATCTGGCTTGAATACTTAGCACTGTGAATTAGATGGTATGAAAACTAGACTGTGTCCAGGAATTTCAAAAACTCAAACAGTGAGATATGTTTAATTGTTTGAGTAGCATGCTAAAAGTAAGGCATATATAATTTTGTGTAAAAAAAAAAAAAAAAGGATAAATAGTTAAATAGCTAAGCATAGGCTAATGCTTAAGTGGTTGAAACAGGCCACTAAAAACAACTGAAAAAGTTATCTTAAAATAGCTCCATGGATAAATGAAATGGTAGCTTAAAATAATGAATGCAATTGTAAAATTGTAAGCTTATATAAGGCTAATAAATGAATGGCTAAAATAGTTTGCTTTAAGTAATTAACACAAGGCTGGATAAAGACTGACAGTGTTGGTGAGATGAGGACAGACAAAGCTGAAGTGACAGAAACAGTTGAAACGAGCTAAAAGTCACACGCTAAACGCTGAAATTGTGTCTTCTGATACTCCAAGTGTAAATGTGGCTCATTTGTATGAAAACATTATTGTAATACTATCCAGTGTTGTTTGGATCAGGACAGGTGTTGTCAATAAATGGCTGGGCTACTTGACTGCACGAGACAGAGCTGTGGGAGCGCATCTGACAAAAATGGTCGGGGTCTACTGCATCATATTGTGTACAAGCTTGTTTTTGGTGCAGCATTTCCATCTTCAGCTCCTTGCTTTGTCTCTGACCTCAGCTCAGTCCGCTCTGTGTCTTTGGTATTCCCCTACAAAGACCAACAGGAATCCTAGGCTTGTTGATTTAGCCCCCAGTGGCCAGAGGCAAAGCATCTTTCATTAACGTCTAAAACCTCAGGAATGAGACACTGGCCTCACGATAAGATCTGGTAATGCAGTAACATGGAATTATGGAAGAAGAAAATTGCCATTTTGTATATAAGCACCTGTGATCTCCTATGAAAGCCCACTGTTCCCCGGGTTGGGTCAGTCCCAGGAGAGGAGAGGGTCCTGGAACCCAATCCATTCTGCAGAGGAGAGATTTTCCCGCTGAAGGCTTGGAGCAATGCTGTCTGTGGAAGGTCAGCTCAGAGTACCAGCAGGCAAAACAGTGATCCTGTGTGCCTGCCGGAGACAACCATCTCCTCCCCACGGGAGAAATGCCCCCCCCCATGATTGTTGTCAGCAACTGTTTTAAGGTCAATACAGAGCATTTATGTGACACTGCAGATGTATTGTCACAGTACTATATCACTTTACCAGTAAATGTGGACAAATCAGAGAGCTGCTGTGAGAATATGGGGGTTAGTGTTTCCTCCGTTGCTCTTAGAAAGGAATGTCAGCCTCGCCACTTTTAGAAAGGTGTTTCTTTATCTGAGTCTCTGTGGAGTTAACACGTCAGTAACAATAGAGTTATGTGGCATTCTGACATTTTGAAGAAGTTGGGTACCCTTTTACTCATACACTGAGGTCAAATTCACAGTCCTCCAGAGAGCCTAGAAAGAATGCAGGTGTTCTGCTTGCAGCCAACAGCCTGGAGAAAAGAAAAATCTCCTTTTGCTATCCATGAGCCTCGTTCATCCTACGGTCTGCGCTCAGAGCTGTTCATGTGGGCTTGTTGGTCAGTTACACATGACATTTATCAGATTTTTCCAGGCTTTCCATACAGTGTAACCACAATCATAAGTTTTCAATGGCCAGTTGTTTTCATACAGAAAGAAGTTCAAAGAGCTGGCAATGAGTGCAGAGGGTGAAACAGATCAAATGGAAAGAAGAGGCTGGAAGAAAGGAAGAGAAAAGTCTTATTGTGGCAGAACTGATGTGTTTTTGTCTCCTCTGGATAGTTTCTTCATCACCTCTTTAAATTTTAAAGCATTTGGCACGCAGCCTGTGGCAGGTTCTCTTGAGGAAGCAGCAAAGCAATGAGGGTCAATGGTGCCATAAATCTTTGACTGTCCACTTTGGAATCCAACATGGACACTTGAGATATGATATTTAATAGGATGTTCATGTTGGTGTGACTTGAATGTCCAAGTCAAATGCATTTTATATAAGGGAACTGTTACGATACGCTAACAAGTGAGAACAAAAGCTGTTTATCCGGTGGGGACCTGTGTTGCTGAGGGGTCTTTATCTTGTGTTTTCCTATGATGCAAAATGGAGAACATGCGCAAAACAGCGCATAAGTCCTGCCTTTGGCTTTGAAAGGGCCTGAGGGGGAAAAGAGCTGGCAGCCATGTTTTTGCACCTCATTCCAGAGCAATGCAATAAGTGACATAACCTTTTCCTCAACATAAGAATGGAACTCAATCAAAGACAAGCTTTCTCCCTTCATCCCCTGTCCTCCCCTTCCTCTAGATCAGAGCTCTATTTAAGTACTATATGCCCTCATATTGAATGTATATTATCTGACCTTAATGCATTATGATTTTGGATCAAAACACAGCAGGTGCTCTTGTTCTACATATTCAAGAAAAACCTGGCGTGCACCAGACTGTTGGTACTTCATACAGACCTGCTTTGATTTTCTCTCCCAAAAACAACATGTACAATGCTTTTATCATACACAGGAGCATTGGCTTATATCAGCTACATCATATATGGTTCAGTACAAGAATATACAGCCTAGAACTGAAACTAAAACAAGTATGCTTCATAGGTTATGCTTTTTTATTGTCTATATTTGTACCAGAGACTAAACCTAAATTGTAATCAAGTAGACAGAAAAAACTCTACAGCGTATTTAATGTAAATAGTTTCTGGCAACAGAGAGGGGTATAAGTTCAAGACAATATTTGGAGGCTAGGAGACTGACAGTAATTCAATTAGACAGGAATCCTCACCCGTTCTGTGGGTCAAAGTTATCCATGTTAATCAGTGGAGACCGGAGACATATAAGCTGCTGGTTTCCTGCTGGGGCTACACGTCTGACTGTGCACTGTTACCAGGCTGTGCATTTAATATGAAAACTTACTACAAACGTACCATTAAAAGAGCATCTCATTAAGAAATGTTAGTCAAGCCAGTTTTTCTACTGAATGGGTGACTTTCCTGTAATATTGCTATTATAAAGTAAGTTGAAGAAGTTACTATAGAGAGGAGTCTCTAGGTGTTAAAATGTGCAGCATATGGAAGATAATATTCTGCAAATAGCCTATTGAAAGTGGATTCAGTGTTATCTAAAGTCAGTTTTGAATCTGTATTTATGAATTATCAGTGAAAAGCAAATACAAAAACAAGACTTTTGCACCAGTTTTACAAATACAACAGCTGTTAATGCACATATGTAAACATAATTTTTAGATAAATGAAATGTGAAGCAAACTTTAGAGTGAACACAACTGCTTCTATGTTATATATACACAGCATAATCTTTGTATAAGGTTATATTAGTTTTGACAAAGTGAATTTTGAGGCATCACTATATTTAATAATACATTAGTAATTTGTAACTGTATTGTGCAGAATCTATTTCTTGAAAGTAAACACACACACAAAATAAAATCACTTTGTGCCATTTTCTGTCACCCACAGGTTTAAATTTCAGCATGTCGCTTAGCTGTGGCCTCTTAACAACATTCACATCCTCTGACATCAATCACGTGTCAACCATTCAGTCCCCACTGTTAAAAATCTCTTATGTAACACTATCTCAAGTCTCATTAACACCTAAAATTGCTGTTTTCATTGTTGTTTTATATCCATTTTAATGGCATTTTTTAAATCCCCCACTTTCCACTGACTTTGTTGCACATTTCCTCTAATTGCTCATCTAGGTTGTGGCGAGTTGCATCACAGCCTTGTTATTTTCACAGCATGAAAGCAAACTTTCATACTAAGCATAAGTGGCTGGCTTGATAGCATTTGATATTCACTGTAAAGAGTCTTAAAGACAGCAGCTCCTCTGTTTCAGAATGTGTCAAGAACGTTACTGACTTAGATAATAGATAGAGAAGATCATAGAGAATATATAGAGAGAGTATGTCGATATGTGAATATACAGTGAAGTGAAGTGAAGTGAAGTGAGTGTATTGGATACAATGGTTGTGTCTTAAATGGTATTCTTGTCGAGTTTGTTACCACAGTGAGATGTGACCATGAGACTGCCAGTGTAAGAATGTCGTCTGGACACTTTGCACCCTGGGAGATGTCTGCAGAAAGTAATTACTTCAACCAGGATGCTGTCAGCTTGGCCAGAAGCAAATGATCTTTTGTCTAAAAACAAGTGAACTATATCAATTATTAAGTCAAGTCAGTTGGGAGGTAAAGGGGAATATAGGTAGTGTGATTTATATTAACAAAACAATTGTTTGGAGTAAATAAGCATGGAGATGCCTGTAGTTGCTGTGCTTGTCTACCTGTAGTCGCCCCAATTCAAGAACAGGTGGATCCTGCAGAAATCATATGAGCAAACACAGGCAGAGGACAAGAGCCGGAGCTGTCATCCTGACTTTCAGATGAAGTGGGGGATTAGTATGGAGGTTAAAGCATGCTGAGGACCATGGTGACAGCAGATGAAGGGAGATAACACAAACTCTTGTGGAATTCACAAGCACTGGTAGGCAGAGCTGGGGATTTGTGCACGGTGAGGTGGGAGGGGGAGTTATAGTTCTGAAAAGATCTGAAAGGTTAAATATGCTTTCTAGATGACAAAGTCCTCCAGAGAACATAACAACTCTCTCTTTTGAACTGCTGTATCAAGTCGTGTGTGTGTGTGTGTGTGTGTGTCTGACATGCATGTGTGTATGTGTGTCATATGTCTTTTCTGGTGTTATGGCTGTGCAGGAATGTGCTTTTCAGTGTGTTTCTTCTCCTGCTGGGTCTAGCTGCGGTGGTCCTGCGGCACCAGCCATTC
>OMNW01009563.1:0-16698 GCA_900303245.1 Selene dorsalis
GTGGCATGGTTGTTGGTGCCAGACGGGCTGGTCTGAGTATTTCAGAAACTGCTGATCTACTGGGATTTTCACGCACAACCATCTCTAGGGTTTATAGAGAATGGTCCGAAAAAGAGAGGGGGATATTTTCTTGGCACACTTTGGGCCCCTTAGTACCAATTGAGCATCGTGTCAACGCCACAGCCTACCTGAGTATTGTTGCTGACCATGTCCATCCCTTTATGACCATAGTGTACCCATCTTCTGATGGCTACTTCCAGCAGGATAACGTGCCATGTCATAAAGCGCGAATCATCTCAGACTGGTCTCTTGAACATGACAATGAGTTCACTGTACTCAAATGGCCTCCACAGTCACCAGATCTCAATCCAATAGAGCACCTTTGGGATGTGGTGGAACGGGAGATTCGCATCATGGATGTGCAGCCAACAAATCTGCAGCAACTGCGTGATGCTATCATGTCAATATGGACCAAACTCTCTGAGGAATGTTTCCAGTACCTTGTTGAATCTATGCCACGAAGGATTAAGGCAGTTCTGAAGGCAAAAGGGGGTCCAACCCAGTACTAGCAAGGTGTACCTAATAAAGTGGCCGGTGAGTGTATGTTGGTGCTGATCTGGACTGCATATCAGCAGACTTTAAGGCACCGTGCATATGAATGGCTGGTAAGACTGCAGGCAGTAAATAATGTCTTAATACATACATTTCGTGGCAGACTCTCTACAATCAGACAGTCATCTCACAAGACGACAGGCAACAATGAGAAACTAACACCAATTTTTTTCTTTTGCCATACAAGCTGGACCAGTGAGGTCAGTGGACAATAATAAGTTCACAAACATGTAAAAATCATACAGTTGGCTCATCATCTTGAATCCATGCATCTCCTTGAGTGAATGAACGAAATGATGCATAAAACGGTGCGCTTCCTGTGAATGGTATGGATTGGGTTCACACCAGAAACAAACCACTCTGGAGTTCACTTGAGGCCAGCGTTCACACAAACCCAAACAAACTGCACTAAGGGGGCAAACACTCCAGGGTTCGGTTCAACTGGACTAAACAGGGCTGGTGTGATTGCGACCTGAGACCTGAAGTCTGAAGACAAAAGAAGGTCATGTTAATCACAATGCACACTGACGAATGTTGTAACATCTGCTCCCATTATTTTCTATGTAGAATGCCAAACCATCAGCAGGTCTACTGGCTGCTGCACCACGCCTCTTCCAACGCTCTATTTCCAGCCGTCTCTTTACCTACTTCTATCCTCTTCATTTTCTCTGTGCGAGGTTAACGTCATCTGTAGTTTGTCATATCATCATCTCAACCCCTCCCCTTTACCTGATCTTGTCACTGCTCAGGCTCAGGTTCAGGTTCAGGTTCAGGCCACCCAATGGGAGGTCTTTTAGAAAACAGGTGAATGAGTCTAGCTCCTCAGTTATCATCTCTTTTGTACAGAGATCAGATAGCATGAAAGCATTTAACCTCCAGGGCAGAAAAATGTGGCCAAGAGCAAAGTGACAAAAACTGCAGTTCATCTAATGACCACTAGAGTCTTGCACCAACAGTGAGTCAGTCCAACTTTACAGCATAACATGTTTACAGCCTGCTACAAAAACAGACTTGGTCTCTACTGCTGATTTTCTCCTTAAGGGAGTGGCCTATTTGCGTGACAGGTCAGACACAAACAAAGATGGTGAGAGAGAAACAGCTCACTGAGCTTCTGAACTACTCCTCAGAAATCTGTGAATGACATCACAGAGGCCACGTCCAACTTTATTTAGAACTTATGGTAGCACAGGTAGAAAACATACGAGAAGACACACGTCACATGTGTCACTTTTCCCCAAACTAAAATTTAAAATAAAATTAATGTCATGTAAATTGATTGAATTAAATGTGTCCACGCAGTGACAGTGTTAGTGTGTGTACTGTAGAGATACAGAACACTCAACTGGGTCACAGTATGGACTGTATAGATGTAACAGGGCTGCTGTGTCATTATTTAGGTTTTGTTCTGTGTAATTTTGAAAGAAGAACGATGAGGTTAAATAAAGTTAATAAGACTGACAGGGTGCAGTCGTTAAATAAAGGACTTATCTGTTACATAGGATGCACACATATAGTCGTATAAGGCTCCACAGATAAACATATAAGTTAAGAGTGTGGGGCTGGAAGTCAGTGAGAAAGCTGATGTCAGGGAAACATGTGAATGTCCATCACATCACGGTGAAGAAATGCTCTGATTTAAAGAGGTCCATTTACATGACTAGGAGGAGATGAACACTTCTGTACTTTTCAGTGTGAGCTGTCCTGGAGGTGGCGCCAGAGGAAAAAACATGGTCTTAAAAAATGTAAGGGTTCATCCTCTGTGCATGCACGTGCTTGTCATGGTCTGTCTCCTTTCCTCCTTCATGTCCTGTTTTATTTTGAGGTTCCATGTCTTGTCTTCCTGCATTTCCCGTCTTGTGATTACATTATGTGTCTCACCTGCATTGATGCCCTGTGGCCAAGCCCTGTGTTCCTGAGTTTTTCCTGCGTATTCCTGTCTGTGTGTTTGATAAAATCCTTTTTGTTCCTTTGTACCTGTTTTTTCACGTCTGCATGTTTGAGTCGAGTTCCTGAAAAAATTGACAGTGCTACAAGAGCGTCTCCTCCTGCTGTCAAGTTTGGACTATACTATTGTTTTGTTAACCTGTTAGTCAGCATTAAAAAAGATATGTATATACTTGAATTACAAGTTAACAGTCAGTCAATAACAAGTAAAGATTCATTTGGGGTCTATTTCATTTGAACATGGTAACTAATGGTGGTAACTGATATAGCAGAAACATCTCTGAGGTACAACAAGACTGAACTACTGACAGCAGTTCAGCTTTTATCTCACACACTGATCAAATACTGAAAACAACTCAGTTGATGTGCTTGACTAAACTGGCAGCGGCCCCACCACAGCACAGTTTTCTCCTCCCCTCTGTGTCTGCCTGGATCCTGGACTGTCCCATGCTGACTATATGTTCTTGAGCTCTCAAGGCTACCGTCCTAATTACCCCCACATGAAAACCACCACGTCCTGCATTGTCATTAAAAATAGATTCAATAGCCAAAGTGCCCAAACAGGTGTGGTACAAATCCCTCAGTCCCACCTCAGCCCCTTCCTGTCCAATTTCACAGCTCAGTGCCCCCAGTCCTGAGCTGCCATGTCTCAGTGCCTCCACTTCAACCCCCCAGTTAGAGCTTAATCCTGCCTGATAAAACACTAACTACTGTTTCCTTCTTAATGCCCCGGTCAGTGGGTCAGGCTTTTGCTGCTGGTTTAATGCTTTAACTATCAACTGTAGCCATGGTAATGTGAAATTTTGAATTAGTGTAACAACAAATCCTAAATAAAGATGTCATAACCTTCAAAAACACCTGAACATAACCGTACTCTTGGTTCAGGTGGAAACTGTTTGACCTGATGAGAGATTTACTCTTTTTTTCTAATTTACTGGTGAGGCTTAAAGCGACCGCAGCAGGTGAGAGGAGGAGGAGTGTGTGTGCAGACATTAACTTACGAATGAAACATGCATGAG
Organism: Selene dorsalis; assembly: GCA_900303245.1. NCBI lineage: Eukaryota > Metazoa > Chordata > Actinopteri > Carangiformes > Carangidae > Selene > Selene dorsalis. The sequence goes on from OMNW01009563.1 coordinate 3,576, forward strand.
ACACAGCAGTGGAAAAAGTCATATTCCAGAGCTTCCGAAAAACTGTGATTGTTGTATCATACTAAGATTTCAATAATGAATGTCTGTTAGTGAAACTAAAAGTGCCCTGCTAATGTTTCACAATGAGAAACACATAGGATGTGAGATTCAGCCAACAGGCCAAAGAAACAGCAACTGATAATCTGCTGGTTCTTATCGTTTGCACTTATTATTGGAACTGAAAAAGTAATTTATTATATTTTGCAATCACTACCGGAGAAATTAATCATAGCACCAACATCAGGAATACTAATCTCATTTAATAGGAAGTATTTCCAGATCGTTTCTAGTTATAGACCCAAGTTTGATATCTCTATAGACAGTTAGACAAAGGCATGAGATGGCACAAAATGATGAATAGGCCACGCCTACATTGACCAATCAATACGGAACTTGTAAGTTTGGTTAATACTTGCTCCAAGACCATGTTCACCAAATTTGAAGAAATTCTGTGCATTAAATTTTGAGGAGCCCCTTATGTGTCCAGCTCAAAGTGCTGATGGACTGAAACTATCTAATGGTGAATGGCAAATGTGTTACAGCCAACTTCCTGAGCGCTGAGGCCTTTTATCAAAACTACATTCTTTGGGCTGTACTTACAGTGCCATCAATATCAAATAATCATAGGACATTTCTACTTCTACAGCCAAAACATGACTTTTAAAATAAAATGTGCTGCTGTTTGAGAAATGACCAGAATCTTTGTTGAGAAAAATTCATACACATTTACTTTTGCTAACTTTTTACATAAAAGAGCCAAACTAATTCAGAGAAAAACTCAGGACAGACACTGACAATGACTGGGGGGTGGTGGGGATAAAGAAGACCACAATGAAAGCCAGAAATGTCAAAGACATGGCCCCTTCCCTCCACAAACAGTGGTGACGAGAGACAGGGCTCAGAGCATAACTGCAGGCTCAGCATTAAACTCTCAATGAGCAACAGGCTGTGTGTGTCTCACACAATGTGACACAGGCTGGCTGGAAACTGCTCCATGTTACATGATCTGCTGACACACTGAGGTCACACTCAATTCACTGGATCTCCATCCTCTAATCAGCGGTGGTTACCCCCCCTCACAGCACCACCCACTCCACCCTGCTGCAAACTGCGCTCCATAAAACCCCCAACCATTAATCAGTGTCATCTAAATTGTTTATTTATTCAAATAGTTTTGGGCGTCTGTGTTGGAACATGTAAGGCACCTCCTGTAATTATCAAAAATAAAGGCTGGGCTCAACTTAGCTTGGTTTCATATCTCGGTTTATCTGGATTTTCTTTCTTGTAGGACTTGTAGGAGTTGACGCTGGTTATTCTAAACAAGCAACACATGTCAATGACTGTATCTGACATGCATTGCTCTGGCTGTTATGATCAGCAATCGTAACTGGACTTGGCAGATGTTGAATAATCAGGGTGTTACTGAAAGCTGTGTTCGTTCACTACACTCTAAAATGGGAAAATTTCATAGTGTGACATTAGCAAAAATCCTCACCCACGTGTTGGGTGGTTAACTTTCCACTCTGCAGTTAACAAAGCCGATCTCACTGTTACCTACAAGAAAATCAGCTGTTCCTAGAGCTACTGGTGCCCACCGAGACCTGGATCCAATTGGAAAACCCTCACACATGCTCTCGTACTTCCTGTCTGTCCAATCAAGGAGGTGGAACTGGTCTCCTGATTTCCAAACAATGGAAATTCTTCAAACTCTCATGTCTAAACAAATACATCTCTTCTACCCTGCTGTCCATATGTTCTGATATGGGCATATCATGGGTTAGTGTATTCTTGATTTGAGTCCTGCTCACTGGGTTCTCCTTCAATGTGTCAGACAAGGGACAAATGTCCATATGCCATGTTTGTCCACAGGAGAGAGATGACAGGGCTATTGTTCTCAGGAACCAATGAGATTGCTCTGTTAGTGGCTATGTCCCGCCTCCTCGTCAACCAATGAGATGTGAGCATGTCGCTATGTCAGCAACTATGTCCCCCTGCCCCCTATTCTCGAACCCAACATCAGTCCACCCTGTGTTGGATCCTGGTCTGATAACCGGTGTTTCTGTTTCCCTGTGTGTTTTTGACATTTTTCCCTGATAAAACCAATTCACGATATTTTAATTAATAAAAAACACTGATAACAATTACATCAGACAGGGAACCAACACGGGGTGGACTGATGTTGGTTTCGGGAATAGAGGGGCAGAGGGACATAGCTGATGACGTAGCGACGTGCTCGCATCTCATTGGTTGATGAGGGGGCGGGACATAACCGCCGACGGAGCAATCTCATTGGTCTGATTCAAGAAACTCTTGAAGACTAAGCACCTCCATTCCTAACCCCCTAACATGACTCACCAGCTTTTACTCCTCACTTCACTTCTTTAATAAGTAAATGTAATACAGTGGGACAAAGAATCGGACCCACTTTTTCACCTGGTGCAAAGTCTGCTACAAGCACCTTTTTCAAGTTTCAACCCAACACAGCTGACATTTCCCATCCAGTGCGCACAATGTTAAAATAAAAAATACAAATTTGTGTACCCATGGGTGTGTTGATTGTTGGTGCATTGCAATATTGAGGCAGAGGAAACTGACCAACAAAAATCAGGTCTGAATTCAATGGCACAATATTCAAATGGTTATAATAATATGCAATAGTATCATAACATTATCATGCCTTATGGATGTGGCCAATTACGTACATATACACTCCTTATGATGTAACATGAGCCGTCTAACCTTTTGATTTGCTTTGTTGAACGCTTCCTTACAGAGAACTTCCTTATATTAGAGCTGCATTATAATAGTGATACTGACGTAGGTACAGAAAACAAGAGCACTGATATCATCGGTATCTGATATCTGCAGACAGCCCTGGTTGCTTAAGAACTGCTATCAGGACAGAAGTTAGAAATTAGACAAGTTCATCTCTGAGGTTAACATGTAGCAGGTAATGTTTTCCATGCTCACAAACTTAATGTGTTAGCATGTTCCATTTTGCCAGTTAGTTCCAGACACACTGACTGGAATGACGTTATGTTTTACAGGCACTGTGTCTTGGACAGATTCAAATGTTGGCCAGTCAGAGGATTACCAACATGGTTATGGTTCATCCTCAGGGGAACATGAATGAGTGAACCTGACCGCATGGACCATTCAACCGAGAGTTGTTGAGATACTTCAATTTGGACCAAATATGAGTTCTGAGTTGATGAAGTTCACATGACACCAAGTCCTTCTTTGACATGGACCATCAGTGTATTTCTTCAGACTTTTGTGTCCATGCTAAAATGGCACTCTGAGCTGAACGGAAACAACACTGTGCATGGCATTCCTTGATGTTGCAATATTCACAAGAATAAATCATTTACTTCTGAACGCTCACTGCAACACTTGTCATCTGATATTACTGCAGACAGCCCTTAAATGTACGTACTATATAGCTGCCACTCCCGTGTCTGAGTCTGTTTCCAGAGCTACAACAGAGCTCATCATCCCCTCCCCTGCTGCTCAGAGCTGAGGTGTTACTCAGTGTCAGACAAGCAGCCGTTAGACCTGCGATATTAAAAAGCTGCTGTTAGGCAGTTGCTTAATGGACTGGCTATAAACCTGTTTTTCTTTCTCAGGCTTGATTAATTTATTCCTCACCAGCAGTGAGGGCGCTTAAAAAAGTTAACGCTAAACAGGAAGCATGTGATACTGTAGGTCACTGAAACCTGAGCTGATGTTAATTCTAACTTATTAGGATTCAAAGAGCAGCTCCAGTCACAGTCCAAGTGATGATATCTGCTACCTGGGCTGGTGGAATATCACAGGCAACAGACGATAGACCTTTATTTTTAGAAGTTTCATTGCAAGAAGCCAACACATAAAGAACCTGTATATCATTTGAAGTCATATGTAGGTGGTTAGTAAAGTCCTGAAGCTCAGACAGCGACAGTTGTAATTCATTTCTTTACAGAGAGTTTAATGTTACACTCTTTATCATTACGTCAAACCGGGCCTTACATGGAGAAAGGATTTGGGGTAGATATTACCGATGACCAGTGGGGGGATATTTTAAAACTGATCCATTTCTCATCTATATGTGCCAGGCACAGTCTATTGCAGTGGAAGGTGCTTCATAAAGCCCATTTCACCAATGCTAAATTGGCTAAGATACATCCTAGTCACACTTGTTAACCATTGTAAACAGTCCCCAGCCAACCATGCTCACATGTTCTGGACGTGCCTGAGGCTGACCAACTTTTGGTCTGATAGTTTCCAAACTCTCAAACAGGCTCTCAACACAAACTTAAAACCAAATCCCCTGACTGCTCTTTTTGGTTTACCTCTGACTAAAAATCTGCCCATTACCTCACAACGTGTCATGGCCTTTACCGCTCTACTTGCCAGGCGTACCATTCTCCTCAAGCATGTTTCTCCCCCGACTCACAACAGGTGGATACGTGAAATTTTACAGTGTCTACAGTTGGAGAAGTTAAGGTTTTTTCACTGAAGGGATCTTTGACAGCATTCCATAAAACTTGGGACCCACTCCTGGCTTATATTAGCAATAATCTTACTGTTATTCCTGATGACGCAGAGGACGCTTCTTAAGAGATGGAGGAAGAGAGTCCCCCCCCAGTTTTATTTTATTCCTCTTGCCCCTTTTTTCTTTCTTTCTTTCTTTTCTTTTCTTTTTCCTCCTCTATCACTCAATATTTTACTCTATTTTGTCTTACAGTACTAGATTTACTTTATGTCGTCATATGTTGCATGTCAATGTATGTGATTGCCTCTGACATGGGTTGTCAGGAGGGATAATGGGATTCATGTTGGGGTTTTCTAAGACAGATGCTCTGGTGCAGTGTAATGTGAAATTGTTGTATATTTCTGTACTGTCTGCAGAAGCCGAATAAAGGCACTGTCTCCAACAGTGACTCTGCCCCCATGTGCCCCTTTTCCACCAAGACAAACTGGCCTGCCCTCCCTGCTCATGAACCAGTCTGCCATCCAGTACCCCCATTAAGCTGGCCTTCTCTCCCTGCCTTTCCTACCCAACAGAAGCTTCATCAGCTCTTGTGAACTGACTGATTCCATTTCTATATTTTCCATATTCCATGTTGTGTCTGTATACAACATCTATTGCACGTCTGCCCGTCCTGGGTGACGGATCCCTCCTCTGTTGCTCACCCTGAGGTTTCTCCAATTTTTTCCCTGTTAAAGGGTTTTCTTGGGAGTTTTTCCTCAGTTGATGTGAGGGTCAGAGGATGTTGTTATGATGCTGTGTGAAGCTGGGCTATACAAATAAACTTGCCTTGCCTACTGCAATTCTCCATCCACAGCCTTGTGATTGAGTGACCTGTCCAGTGTTTACCCCACCTTAACTCTTGTGTTGGCTGGGATTGGCTCCAGACATTTAGTTTTAACAGCTGTTCTATCAGCTTTTCAACTGACCTGGAACCCAGTACTTATATAGAATAGTGTGGGGTTTTGCACATGGGAATGGGTACCATGTAAGAATGAAAACCACAAATGTATCAAATAGCTGTTTCTGAAAAAAGAAAAAAAAACTGCTTGTAAACAGCATCCAAGTGCTGTCAGCATGGATAGACATGATATGCCATGCCTCTTTTATATAGTCAGAGATGAGAAGAAACAAGGGGATCAAGGGATGAGAAATGACACGCGGCACTAGTCAGACATGGATGTCGCAGATCTTGGTCAGCGTCTTTACCCTAAAGCCACAAGGATGAGGGAATATGCCAAAGATTCCCTTGTTCCACTGTCTGCGCCAGACGCAGGGAAATCCACCAGTGTCTAGTGAGGCTGATTTTTTAAGTGATCTGTACCAGCAGAAAACAAAAACATCTCTCTGAGAGGGAATCACACCCTAGGTGGTAGGTGGACATATCCTGCTGCCATGCAACTCAAGTTATGAAGATGTCAGGCTGGACATATCAGAGTCATGTCAGACTTCTAATTGACTAATTTTGTCAATGAAACACTTCTCTTATTGTGAAATATGGGGCCTTTAATGAACCATGACAGCCATTTTCAGTATTGTTATTTGAGAAAAATGATCACAAAATCTATAATAAAGAAACTAAAAACTATTTGCACCTTCTATTATTAAAAAAACGATGCAATTATCATTAACTCCATTATCAGTCCAACAGCACTATAAAGCCAAAGAGACAAACTTGTTTTGTCAGTCCAGTCATTTACAACAGAGAAGCAGCATATCAAGAGGCTGAAACAAGAATGGGTTTCATATTTTGCTTGATAAATGACTCTAAAGGTTTATCCAACAGCAACACTGATTATTAATTTAAAAACCACCTGTTTGCTATATTTATGGGATGCCTTCTATGGCAGGCAAAGTCATAATTGCTGGATACTTCCTTCCACTTGGATTCTTGACTAGAGACACTCAAATGCACACAAATCCCATTTACTGTAGTGCGCATGGATGCTCACGTCAGTCTGGATTGGCTGCTGTGGCAGAGAGCCGTCGCTCTGATTGCTGATGGAGAGGGTGACACTGACTCCTCTGGAGATGGTCCACTGTTGCGCAGCAGAGGTCAGCGGCACGAGGCTTCCACTTATCTCCCATCCATCCCCTACCCTTCCACCCATTCCTGATACCACCCCTCTTAGATAAGAACCGGTTCAGTGCTCAGGCAATTTATTGTCAAGTGGTCTCCATTTGAAATGAGTTTGATACGCAGCTAGTGGAAGGTTGGATTAGTTTATGTGAGGATTCAGAGATGAGCTGCTGGCTGTGGATTGTTGTTCCCACTAAGAAAACAGATCTTGGATGACGTTTTCATTGTTGGTATTCTGGTTTTGTAATATTTTTCTGAAAACACAAAAGATAAGGACAAATCATGATCCAATTTTTAATTTCTTTAGAAGTAAAAATTTGGCTGAAAAAACTGTCGCCCTTTGCCAGCAGGAGCACGAATATGCCTATGTGTGTGTTAGATGCCAGGCTATGGGTCTATTTATTTCCTGGGCTGAGTCAACATGGCCAGTCTTTTTTCACTGCTTGTCTTCTGTCTCACCCTGCAGCATTTACGTGTGTGTGTGTGTGTGTGTGTGTGTGAGCGCTGTGTGTATGGCCTTCAGCCCTGGAAACACAGCAGAATCAAGCCTGGCACGTGTATGAGCACTGAATGGACTGATGTAGTCAGGCCAGGTGGTGAAACTCCGACCAGCAAAGGATGAATATGGAGCTAAAGGCAAATACTGTTTCTCCTTAGCTGAATGAGAACCTCTAAGGAGGCCCAAAACAAACTAAAGACCAAAATAAATAAATAACTGAACACACCACTGAAGGCTTTGTATTCACAAAGCTGACAATTCAATTTAAAACCTGTATTTACTATTTCTGTTTACTACTCTGTTTCTCATTTTGTTTTTTTTTATTCATTAATCTAGCTAACCAGAATAAAGAAAGAGATGGAAAGAATAATTAATTATGTTTATCACTTACTTCCAATTTGACTAAAGTGAAGATGAGAGATATACTTAAAAGAAAAACATCGCTGAGTACATAAAGTGCAGCAATCAAAGTCATTTGCAAACTCCACTGAGGCTGGCAGCTGATGACACAGTGTGGCGTCTCCTGCCGACTGACAGGAACAGAGTCAGGGTGGTGTGTCTGTGAGCCAGCAATTAGCCTGAGCCAGTATTAGCATATGAAAATGCTGTAGCTACTAGAAATGTTACAGTAGAAAATCACAACTACAAATCAAGTTACTAATGACTCAGAATGCACTTTCATGAATGGATATTCACAGATCAGCCACAGCAATGAAAACAGCTGTTTTCATGTTATGGCTGATTGATGCATATGGATAATATATATCAGTGCTCAGTCTGATATACTGCAAGTATTCTGAGGTAAGATAGCTGGCATGCTACACAGTCCGTTTGGTTGCTCCACCAATATGAAACACATGCACACACACACTTTAACCAGACCTGAGGAGTAACGGATTACATGTAACGGCATTACATAATCAGGATACAGGTAACTTCTCTTACAGTACGGAAAAAAAACTTGTAATCAGATTACCGGTATATTTGATAAAAATGGGGATTACTTGACAGGATTACATTTTTAAAATCAACCATGTACTATAGAGCAGACATGTGAGCGCACACATAGCAACACAAACCAACACGTCAAACGACCACCTGTAGCCTTGATCTGTGTGTGCCCCAGTTTCCACACCCCGTTCCGTCTCTATTGCAGTTTACCTCCGACTGTTGGATCAAACCATCAGCTACTGCTCTGTCTCCAGAGCCCAGAGCAGCTGGAGACCTGAGCTCACAAGATCACAGGAGCACTACCAGCTAACGTGATAACAGCCGTGTATAAAGATTAAAGCCGTGTATCAAGAGATTAAAATGTAAACAACAGATCACTTTGCCTTTCAAATGTTGATTTGCTGTTCAATTCTTTTGACTTTCTGTTCGTGTTCTTGTAGAACGGATGTTTTCTATCGTAAAATATTGCAGTTTCTTCCTCAGTGAGGTCCTGTCAGCTTCTGGACTCTGACTGACTGATGACTCCTGGCTTGTGCTGGTGGGAGTGACTCATGTTGACAAAGTGATGATGTTACAATTGGGAGTTTATCCATTGTCTTATATTTTGAAATTTACCGGATGCTCGGTGTGTTTGACTTCCTGTTTGGAGTGATCTAATGTACGTGAATTGATGCGTGCTGGCTGCGTGATATTCTTAATTTGCGTGTTTGTTATTGAAGTAATGTTTGAATTAGATATAACACGGACCCCTGCAGGTCCAGGGACCCCTCTTTTAGAGAAGCTGCCCCAGCCTTCATTGCCTGACCCTTTCACTCTAAACTGAATTTACTCTGACCCTTGAAACAAAGTCTTTAGGTAACAGTGAGTCTGGGTCGCTCTAACAGATGAGTCAGACCAACTTTGGCTTGTCTCCATCACTCCAACACTGTGATGTGATTTTATTCTGCACCCAGCTTGAGTCCAACAGCAGAGCTCAGCAAAAGTTGATTACCTCACTGAGAAGTAGGAGGTGTGCATCCTGTCCCCGCATCTCCTCATCAAATAGCTCACAGTGGCTCCATTTCGCTGTGTAATTGTTTCTAGCTCCCTGAACTTGACAACTTCATCCAGATCTCACATACTGTCTCTGTCTGTCTCTTGCTATTTGTCCCTTACTTCATGGTGTGGCATGGCCCTCTTTGGCTCACATACGAAACTCTTCTCAATTAATTAAGTTTGATAGGCCCATTTCCAGGGAGGGTTAAGGATGGTCACAAACACGTGCAGTAATAGTGCAAAACATTCGGCAGCCAGACCAACGGCACATAAATCTTTAAAATAAGTGCACACACTTTGAGTTAAACTATGAAGACAAATGCAGATGAGTAAAACATAAAAAAGGATGTAACAGTGAGTCATATGCTCAATCGCCACTGGGTGAACTGTTGGGATTATTAATAATAATTACTCTAATAATAAGTAAAGTGATCTTATTTAATTTCGGTGATAATGAGCGCTGTTGTTAGTATTTAACAGACAGCTTTTAACACTCTTCAAATAAAGTGCAAAATCATGACAAAAGAAGTTATTTCTTCATTTTAAGGCTCTCAGCTGTTTTTATAAAGAAGTCTCCACACATCAACGACTGAGCAGCTTTAACACCTCCTTTTCACTTTCTTTCCTTCTTTAAAGCGACTCGGCCACTTTCCCCACTTATTACTCTCGTTTCTCCCTGTGTGTGCAGCTCACTCCATTACATTCACTGATACAGTGAATGGCTGAATGGCATCATGTGACATGATTTGCACCATGTGAATTGCTTAAGGAGATTCCTGGGTGGCTAAACCAGTGCAGTAAAGGTAAAAAAAAAATTGTGCTGGTTCAAACATGATATATTAAAATGTAATTCTGCAGTCCATGTGTTGATGAGTTGGCTGGAAATGAGGACACCCATCTCGTTATGATTGAACAGATAAATGACTGATAGTGTGCCAACATCCAAAAAAACAGGAAATGTAATAAATTCAGACAGATCAAGTGTTATTTTAAAAGGCAAGACATGATACTAATATTTCTGTACAGACCACATTTTAATTATATATCTTAATGTATATCCACCCATCCATCCATTAGCTATACCATTTATCCATGCAGGGTCACAGGGAGGCTGGAGCCAATCCCAGAGATAAACATATTAGTATGATATATTATTTATTTACTTTTGTGTAGACCAGTATTTTGGCTTGAGCACCTGCCTTTGTCACTTTCAGGACTCTGAGTACATCTGTGCATCACTTCTCCTGCCTCTGGCTGCTAAGTGGGGATTTACATAGTGCCGAGCTGGTGGCGTTTGATTAATGGGAGGCTGAATGATAAACCAGCGCTGATGGCCTCTGATCAATAGCCCTCCATCAAGGTGAACAGGCAGAAATCGTTCACATGCTCTTACCTACAGAGAGCAGAGGTCAGGATTGCCAGTACTTTACACTGTGATTGGAGGTTGTACATCACTGATTGTTTGGAGATGAAGGCCGGGGAAAGCTTTTGTCATTTGATGGTTGGATGAGTCTTTTTTTAAAGGCGTGGTATAGGATTGAGGTCCACTCACCTCACGGTTTGTTTACTCAAGGGAGGAAGGCTGTGGCAGTTTTGCCCCATTGCACAGATACACTATGTGTGGGTTCCCATCTTGTCCGCTCGGATTAGGCAGAGGAGGAGAGCGATTTCTTTTGAATCATGGTTTGGTTGGGAAAGTGACTCTGACAATGAACATAATCCTCCCCTCATGTCAAAAGTCAAGCTCTAGGTGCTGAATCAAAGGCTTCAAATGGATTTAGATAGAAAACTAAACAGAGCACAGTTTTTGTTCTCTGCATGAGACTATCAAAGAATTTAGACTGCACCTGCTATTTTCCTATTTGATGTCATTTACATCCATATCTAATTCCTTTTCCAAGAAAGAGGTGTTTTTTTTATGTTTCCCAGTGGTTCACAGCTTCAGCTGTTACATTATGCTTGCATCACAGCCAGACCTTACAGTATCTAATTATCAGAAGCTTATACCTGTATTAGGTTGCACTTCCTAACAAAAGACATGAGTAAGCCTCTCAAAAATACATGGAAATGTTAAGAAGCAGCTGTTTCTTTTCATCAGGAATGTGAAATAAAAAATAAATAAAGCCACTAAGACCAAAGCTGAAATCATTTTTACAGAGTGGGGGCCTCACGGAGGTCTACAGGAAATTCTCATTGAAGAGAGATTAGAGCTACAAGTCTCCTCAGGGGAGAGCTGGAGTGGAGGCGGAGGAAGGGGAGTGAGACAAACCTGCCGTGTGAGGTGAATCCGAGGCAGTGATCACACTCCTTCACAGAGCTATAACTTGGTTACATCCTTCCTCACAGACATGAAATATATTGGGATCGGTCAACATGCTCCACACCTCCTGCAGATATTACCTCTAATGTCCATGTTGAATAAACATCCAGAAATGAGAGGAAAGACTACACGGGTTTCCTTCAACCTAATCCAGTAGTAATTGTCATGGTAACATGGGCAAATAGGAACACCCATTAACTAATTTAGGCAAAATGTAAACGACTAAAAAACTGAAGTGACTAAAAAACTGAACTGTTGAAACTCAGCAACAGTTGCAGCACGTACTTGAAGCCGATATTACAACCGTCCATTAAATGAGTAGTTCCTGTCCCGAGGGCTTTGTGTTTGTCAGCATTTGGATTCACAAACTGCCTCAAATGTTTCAGAGTGTTTCTATGCATCATATTAACAGAAACACTCCTGATGTCTTGACTTATCTCCTTGAGCTGAACAGAGGAGACACATACAGTACTGATTATGTCAGAGAGTAATGTTGGAGCTGACAACGAATAATGGAATAACTGATGGGAGTCTGACGGCAAACCTAATTACATTTTCTGATGCAGCCGGATCCTAGATTTACATTAAATTGATTTATTGCATCAGACAAGCTTTTTATCAGTCAGGCCTGTGCCACTAATATACTATCAACCCACTGCCTCTGGAAAGTGCCGTTTGATGACACGCCAATTGACCTCCTGATCTGATTTCAAGTTTAGATACTGAGCTCAAGTATTAAGTCAACTCAGACAAGTGAAAAACAGGAGGTTAGGACTCACGGCACAAAGAGCTGAGAGTCGTTTTTTCCTGAAATACCACTTCAAGGTTACACCATCAATCAGCTGCAATGAATCATCTGGTTGAGGTATTTCCTCGTTTAATGATTTGAATACATAATGAGGGTTTTTCTATAATGTGCTAATCTTGGAGGCCCTAAAAAGGTTAATCAAACCTGGACGGAATGACTGGAAACTTCTTATACAAAATATGGCAGAGTGCAATGGAAACAAAACTAATAACCCACATGAATCATATGTCTCCTTCCCCTTAATGATGTAAAGGTATCAAAGTTCGACAATTAGCACCACCAGCTGTTTATCTCTGTGCCTCCAGCTATGAATATTAAGATGAATGGTGGATGAAATTCTTGCATGATAAGCATTCATATTTGTATTGTAAATCAGAAAACAAGCTGCATCTTTCCTCATGCAGACACATAGAGAATGTGGCCACACACCACAAACAAAAGCTTGAATGCTAATTAAACATGCCAGAGTTACAGCCTCATTTCAGTACCGTGGACAGCTCCACTCAGCCAGGCGTACCGAAACACTCATTTATGAACTTCAGTATTTAATAGAAAATTATCTCAGAATGCAGTAGGCTTACATACATAAAAACAAATGTGTTGTTGTCACAGGATTTCCAGTCCTGTGAGATAAGGTCCATTACTGAATTTTATTGTTGTTTGCTTTATAGACTGTTTTATTGTCAATCTGGCCTTCAGGAGCAGTTAGGAGAGATCCTGGTGGGCCATCACATTTGTGGGCAGGTCAAGAAAATCTATAAATTCTCCCTCGCTTGTCGTAAACACATTGGCACATGCATGTTCCCAGACTGGGCTTGCATATGTGATCAACCCTCACTGAGGCGACCCAAGCTGCTGTCACTATTATCACATTGGGGGGG
>OMNW01009563.1:16718-36682 GCA_900303245.1 Selene dorsalis
GGGGGGGGGGGGATAAAAATAAGCTCGCAGGGGCAGGGATATACAGTGTAGTCCAGAGGGGGATAAAGTCCTGCTGCCTCTATAACCTGCATGCCTGTTAAGCATAATTTTTGCTGCTTTAATAAATTCAATGCTATAATCACACTATTGTCCATGCTTTGTTGGTACGGCGCTGGCGTGAACCTCTGTGCTTCCTGTTACCGGCAGTCACTCAGCAGCCCTGGCTTCCCATCTCCTCTGGAGCTGCCAGGAAGAACAGCTACATTTCCAATTCACTGAGTCTGACCTCCATTATGGCAAACAAACCACATTTATTACATCAACCATTGTCAATGAGGCAGAGAAACAGCTACCTATTAAACAAAGACAGAGAGAGAGGTAGAGAGAGAGAAGCCATCAATACCTGCTAAACTGAAGAAACTACCAGATGTGAATAGCATGTAAACAACAGCAACTGGAATGACTTGAGGTGCTTTCTTCAACAAAAGGCCCGTTAAGAAATAAGGGGTTTTATTCACTGAAATGCCAGGGGGCTTTTAATTTGAAGCAGCTGCAGCAGAGGAGTGTTGAGTTAGTATTAACAAGTAATTCAGTAACTTTAACACTGCAATCAAGAGAGAAAGATGTACCATTATGGCCAATTACACATATGAAACAGAGGCAATTTGAGATAAAGGCCTGCTACCTGCTGCATCAAAAGCTGAATCAAAGCCTTGGTATCTATCTGTGGTATTGTAGTACCAAAATCATTGTGAAGGAACAGTGCCAAAAATAAGTCCAACACTCAGTTCATTCATCACTCAGTAGGTCACAGATCACAGATATTTCCATTTAGGGGGCTGACCCTGTTGTTGCTGTATAGCCAATAAAAACACAGTCTGATCGGTCATCAGAGAAGAAGGCACACTGATGAATCCCTCTGTTCTTTGTTTGAGTGTCAATACAAAACACCTCTTTCTATTGATCTGTCCCCAATACGGTCACTCAATTTACTTTTAAAACTGTTGTAGTCGGAGCACTGTCTGGAGTTCAAGACATGGTTTCAATTTAATACAGACACTGCTAAACTACGTTTCATTTATTGTGTACAAGTAATAAGCTCTAATTACAAATGAGTCAGCAGAGTTGGTGACCCCCCCCCCACTTCCCGTCACGACCAACACCAACACCTGTAGCTTATTGCCTGCGCATCCCCTGTGAATAATGATGAGAGGAAAAGTCAATACAAATATCCATTTAGATATGTAGGTGGGTGGATTTGAATGGAACAGAGCAATAAAGATTGAACCAGTATTGAACTACTCAAATATCTATTTTTTTCCTCTTTTGTCTTTTAAAATGTCAGATACACAGGTCAGTACAAACAAAACAAATACACAAGTATGTATTATACACTTTATTCTAACATGCACCTTCTGGTACCTTATTCTGGTCGGTCCACAATACACATGAGTTGAATTGTAGTAATAGTTTATTTCTTAGAAAACTAAACCGGTTTAGGTTTATATACAGTATGAAAAAGAGCCAAGGTTTCTAATGAGATACGTCTGGAGGGAAAGAAGCCTCATACCCCAGAGAAAAAAATCTTTTTCTTTCTTAAAATACGGGGGACAAAAATGACACAGAAAAACGCACAGTTGCCAACCTGAAAGCAGAATCCATAAAATATATATGAAGTTCAGAAGTGTAGTAAACTCTCTGGTGGTTTCTCTGGAAGTAAGATGCTTGATTAGAGGCTAACAAGCCAATTTTAACCATTATCTCAAATCACTCTAAAAAAAAAATATCTAAGCTGTGACGAATTAGCATTATGCACTCGCAGCTCTTCACTGCACATCTGTAGCATGAGGGAATTAACTGTTCATGTAAGCCATACTTTTTTTAAATCCCTATACTCCCATAACAGAGACTTCCATACTCAGCTGCTCTCATTACTGCCACTGCTTATTACAAACGCTCCCTCTCTGCTCTGTGATCACAACCAGGTACACCAAGATGAAAACGGCGACGAACATCTACATCTTCAACCTGGCTCTGGCTGATGCCTTGGCCACCAGCACGCTGCCTTTTCAGAGTGCCAAATACCTCATGAACACCTGGCCGTTCGGGGAGGTCCTGTGCAAGCTCATCATCGCCATCGATTATTACAACATGTTCACCAGCATCTTCACCCTCACCATGATGAGCGTGGATCGCTACATCGCCGTGTGCCACCCGGTCAGGGCGCTGGAGTTCCGCACCCCGGTCAAGGCTAAGCTGATCAACGTGCTCATCTGGGTGCTGTCCTCGGCCATCGGGGTGCCCATCATGGTCATGGCTGTGACCAAAGTGGCAGATAATGGTAGACACTGTGTTTTCTTCTTTCTGTTTTATCTTTCATTTTTATTTAAAGTCTTCACTCCAGAATTGTGTGAGAACAGATAAAAAGATCCTTAAGATCTTACAGAGGTTACATGGTACACATAAGAAAATCAAGAATAATGATATTTATGAATGTAATCCAAATATGGAGGCTTGGAGTAAGTATTAAAAATGTAAAATATGTAAACTACCAGATCAGAAAACTTGTTTGAAACCAAACATAATATCTGATTGGTTAAAGGTTCAAGGCAGTTCCTTCAGAGGGAAATCCACTGGTTTTGCTCCTCAGAATCACAAAAAGCTCACAGATGCATTTCTTGTAACTCTGCTTTGAAAAAAGAGGTAAAATATTTATAGATTTAGAATTCTTAGAGCAGCAAAACTGTTACTACAGCAGGTAACTGACTCAGACAGCCCAGTGTTTACATAGCCCAGTGTGTTCATATCAGGCAGATAGCACAAATAGTACATCCAGGAGACAGGGTTCCCTTTAGGTTCTTAGTAGTAAAGTAACTTCTGGTTCACATATGTGAGTTCTATAAAGGTCTGTCAGGCTTTAGTGTTGTTCACTTTGATCGTCATTCTGCACTCAGATTAACAACCAGGAGTTTCCCACTGTGATTCAAAACTCAGAGGTTGTCCAACAGCAAAACACGGATAGGTCACAGTAGGAGCCAGACATGAAAGAGCAACAGGCTGGAGAGAACAAATTGTTCTTATGTTGCTTCCTTCTTCCTGCTCCACCTCCACTAAAAGTCCTCAAAACGAAATGCCACAGAAGCTGATTCTTGCCGTTCCCCATTAAGCAAGATAAGATTTTAATGAGGGGCTCAATTAGATGGACCTATTTTGTCCTTCTTCAGGGGGAAATAACTATTTACTCAGAGCTGAGTGTGGAAATTAGATTCTTGACATTTACCGTGAATGGAAACTTCAGTCTGCTACTTAGAGTCCGTAGGTGAGTTGATCTACATGTATTGCAGTCAGCTTTCAGTCGGCCTGCTGTTTGTTTTCCATAGACCGACTATAGGCATGATGTTACAGGTGCATCTCAATAAATTTGAATATCATGGAAAAGTTAATTTGTGAGAATGAAACATTTTCATGTCTTTCTTTCTTTTCTTTTAATTGTAATGATTATGGCTTACATTTAATGAAGACCTAAAATCCACAATCTCCAAAAAAAAATTGAATATTACAAAACACCAATTAAAAAATAAATTTTTAATACTGAAATGATGCCCTCTGAAAAGTATTTCCATTTATATGCGCACCATAACTGTGTTGGGGCGATTTGACTTGAACTACTGAAATGGACTTTTCAGTGATATTTGAATTTGTTGGGATGCACCTGTACACACATCAGGCCTGACATCCTGACCACCTGTCTAATATTGTTTTAGTCCCTTTTGCTGCCAAATACACAACAAACTGTGATGCACTGTGTGTTCTGACAGCTTTCTATCAGAAGCAGCATGAACTTCTTCAGCAGTTTGATCAACAGTAGCTGGTCTGTTGGATGGGACCACACAGGCCAGCCTTCTCTCCCCACGTGTATCAATGAGCCTGTGGCCGGTTCACCACTGTTCCTTCCTTGGACCACTTTATTAGATCCTGACCACTGCAGACCAGGAACAGCCCACAAGAGCTGCAGGTGTTCACATCTCTGACCCAGTCCTCCTTGTTAAACTGGATCAAATACCTACACTGCCCATTTTTCTGCTTGTAACACATCAACTCTGAGGACATAATGTTCATTTGCTGCCTAATATATCCCACCCACTAACAGGTGTCATTATGAAGTGGTATTCACTGTCATTCACTTCACCTGTCAGTGCTCATGATGTTAGGCCTGATCGGTGTATATTAACAACCAAAGTTTTAACAGCATGGTCAGACAGCTGAGCAAACCTTCTCCTCTCAAACTCTGGAGGTTTCACCACTTCCAAAACTGACAATTACGCGTTTATTGACCAGGCAGGCAGAGGTGGGAACATTTGTGCCATTTGAACATCTCCCATAAGACCTGTCTTTTCACTCTTTTACACAATTACTCCTGGCACTTTTTGTGCACACTATGAATGCCTCCCAGGGGGACTGAAATGTGCCATTATAGTCTCATTATCTCGTTCCCCATTGCTCTGACAGCCAGCTTTTTACCTGCCTTTTGAATGTGCCTGTTCAGAGCAACTTTGCCTTCCATCATGGTCTAACTGTAGTTCTTTTCTAGTATTACCCAGCCCTTACCATCCATTAGCCACAGTCTCTTTGCGTCTATCATACCATAGATGCACAAAGTAACTGAATCATATTTTCTTGGCGATAAGATATTTGGAAAACTACTCACATAGAATGTATTTTTTTAAACCTATCTGTCTAGACCTGCTACATTTTGTGACTCTCTAACACTACCTGTCCTCATTTCAGGTAAAACCATGTGCATGCTGAAGTTCCCGGACCCCGACTGGTACTGGGACACCGTGACTAAGATCTGCGTCTTTATTTTTGCCTTTGTGGTCCCTGTCTTGGTCATCACCATATGCTACGGCCTCATGATCCTGCGTCTGAGGAGCGTCCGTCTGCTGTCGGGCTCCAAGGAGAAAGACCGCAACATGCGCCGAATCACCCGCATGGTGCTGGTGGTGGTGGCTGCCTTCATCATCTGCTGGACCCCCATCCACATCTTCATCATCGTGAAGACCATGGTGGAGATCGACACCAGGAACCCCCTGGTAATAGCCAGCTGGCACCTGTGCATCGCCTTGGGCTACACCAACAGCAGCCTCAACCCCGTGCTCTACGCGTTTTTGGATGAAAATTTCAAGCGCTGCTTCAGAGATTTCTGCCTTCCATGCCGGACCCGCGTGGAGCAGAACAGTCTGACCAGAGGCCGCAACACCACCAGGGAGCCCGTCTCCATCTGCGCTCCCACAGAGGGGGGGAAGAAGCCAGCATGACTAGGCATGGACTGGGTCCCCCACAGCTCTCGCTCCAGGAGGATCCAACAAGATCTGCAGTCAGAGGTCACTCAGATATCCACAACAGAATTTTAACAAAACCCTCACAAGCACATCTCAACAAAAGCTCAGATCAGTTTTTTCTCTCCAGTTTGCCTGACATGCTGGAAATTTGAAGGAAGAGCTACACATGATGGAGAATGAGCTTCACTCATGGCTCACAAGGGCAATGACAATAGGTTGCAGAGAAAGTGAGAAAACAAAAAAGCCCCAGCTCATAGTTTGCCTAAAGGACAAGGGCACCAGAGTACAGGACGTTTTTGATAATGCATAAAAGAAAAGAAAAGAAAAAAACAAAACAAACACCCGCAGGTTTCTGTCTTGTCAAGCAAACAATGCCTCGCTCAGGCACGACCCATTCTGATAGATCAGACAGCTTCTGTCAGGGTGAAGAATGTACCACAGAGGCATGAAAGGACAGCCTTTTCAAGTCCAACTTCATTACTCCTTTTCTAGACTTGCCATCCATTCAGAGAGTCAAATGACATTTTTTGGTGTTGGAGGAAAAGAAAGAAAACTTTTCCGTCCGTGTCTTTTAAGCCCATAGAAAAGAAATAAGCCTTACAGAGCAGAACCATACACGTACACACCGACAGCTCGATGATGGATTATGGCACAACAGGGTCGTCCACTCTCTACACGGGTGTGACTCATTTATTCACCTCCTTATTTACATATTTATTTGTTTCTTTCTACAACAAAAACTTAACACTTATCTTTTCCTGTTTTCTGTCTTTGGACTGATATACAGATGAAAAGAGAAACTCGGGGCGCAATGTTCCACCAATTTACAAAAAAAAGTCTGTCACAAAAGACACGGAATCATCATGAAGCCTCTTTTTCTGGGTTTTTCTGCTCAGATTGAGAAATTCACAACAGCATGGAACCCCCCATGCTCGGATTTCTATGGACTTTTCTTCAGCTACTTGACTTTCATAAATGGTTGTTAAGCCCACAGAGATTCTCTGAGCAGGGTCACTGCAGAATGATAAACCTGCCACTCAAGCACCCTGCAGGCAGCCGCCATTACACTTCACTCTCCTCGTCGGTTTATTGTTTCAAACAGATGTAAAGTCAAAGAACATGCTTCAACTTGGACTGAGAGCAGCTCCATCACAGTATACATAAAGACAGTCATCCTGATGTCAGCAAATAAACTGCTTCAAAGAGATTATCGATCGGTATTTGAAATGAGCAAAAAAAAAAAAAAAAAGCATGTCATCTGTTGCTATTAATATCTGTAGCACATTGAGGACGCACTGACTGAATGGCATTAAGCAGAGCACTACATTATTCTGGTAAACACTGGGTAATCTATTTAGTCCCAACAGATCTTGACACCAATAAAATTGAAGGCATCAATCAATGGATGCCAAGACATTCATTCCCATCTCAGTTTCGCATACCAGATGAGGTATGTCTGCAGTAATAATGCAGAACTTGATCAGAGTCGCTCTCAATGAGAACTGTTTAGAGGGCTAAATAAGTTGTTGACATGTAAACGTGTCATAATATATCACAGCTGTGATTAATGTTGGAGTGCAGCGCCGGCATTCTTAAAAAATGCAGACCAGATAAAATATGAACAGAAGATCAAACTGAACATAAATCAATGGGAAAAGTGGATCAATGTGAATTTGTAGATAATATAAAGCTTTTGCATTTTAACAAATTTGGCTTCAGCCACAGTTAAAATGACTGTTAGGTGTACTTGTGATTCTGTATGCTTTATATACACTCAAGTATTTCACCACATTGATTTGGGGCTCACATGAAAAAGCAAAGGAATAAGGGACGGAAAGACGATGGTCTGGAGATGGTTTTATGCTCTGTTTACAGATTCAGCTATTTTCCTGTGGGGCTGACTGAGGAGTTCCTCACAGAGACTCAGATAGAGACAATAAATATTGACTTTACTGTGAGCAGTGGGAGATTTTGACATTTTTGCAGTGTAATACATTCCTGAATATTTTCTTACAATGACAGTGGTGATTTGCGGTGTACTGTAGTGTATATACCCACTCTCTGCTTAGCTTCGACCAAGTGCTGCGTCTGTCAGTCGTGCGGAACATCGCATTATTTAAAGGGCAGACTGTATAGAATTATTATATTTTGGGAACTCTTTAAAAGCAAATTAAATCCAATTAACTGATGGATTAACATACAGTAGCTGTAACAAGGATCAAAGCTAAAGCCTGTGAGTGCGTGTGCATGGACTGCGTTTTTCTATCACATGGGAGTGAGGAATTAAAAATGATTCTTTGTGTCTTTAAAAGCAGAATTAGCCTAAGTAATGATACTTTGCCATTTAATTTGTATACATAGCCTTGTTATTAATAGTTTTAAATGGTTTTTAAAATTGTCTTCAAGTTTGAAAAGGAACAGTCAGTGATGCTTTACCACCTTGTAGCAGGAGAAAGCAACCATAGTAATGTAGCACAGTATCCAGGTGATCAGTGGTGGAACTGATCAGTGTTCAAATTCCTCCTGCATCCCACCCATGTCCTCAAGAGCAAACAGCAACCAAAAAAACCTGAAATGTCTAAATGTTTCACATTATTATCCACTGTCATGTTTTTTTCTTCCTGGCAGCGATTCACCACAGCTTCATACACTGGAACAAAACAAAATAGACACTCACCAAGTAGGTACCACTCTGTCATCAGAGGCTTTTTGTGCAAAAACAAAAACAAAACAAAAACAAAACTCACATCTGATCTTGAAAAAAGCCTGAATTGTGTTCCAAGAGGAACTTTTTTTGTTTTGTTTCCAGTGCTCATGTTTTTCAAATTCTCTCCCAGTGTGGATGAGTCCAGGACTTATGGCAAATAAAACATGAATGTATGGTGAGACACTGCAGGCAAAAGCATTGTTTTTTTTTGTTTTGAGATTTTGGGCTATTTTGCATCCATAACATGTCTTCTTTCTGACTAGTGGAAAGAAATGGTAGAAAACACACATTAAGCTCTTGATTTGACTTCTATTTGTCTTCTGTCGTCTGTACTGAAGATGGCATCCTGCGTCATGCCTGTTGTCTGACCCATGTCATGTCAGGTATCGCTGTAAAGCTCTCCTGTACAATGCTATCAGCTCCAAAAATGGTAATTTCCTTTGTGTCAGCAACAAAAATTTTTACAATAAAAATCCTTAAAGGCAGTTTTTCTTACACTCTGAGCCAGAAATCTCCACTTCAGTAGAAGACACCAAACCTTCCAGTCTTATTCCCTTCTATATTCTGAAAGTTTTTACACAGTGGTTTGTCAATATTTCATTTGCAGCCTGATTTATGCAACATTTTATTCCTAAAAATGTGGAGGAAATGGATTTTTCAGGGCTGGTGACAGTATTTTCTCATTAATGGAGTGATAAAAAGAGATATCTAAAATCACCTCTGTAAAACCTTCTGACTCAAAGGTAACAACAAAATAAAACAAGGATTTTGAATGTGGCTTCATCCAATGTTTAGATTTCTATTCCTTGAAAATTGTGCAAATTAGCACCTATTTAATCAGATAATGCCTCATTTGCAAATTTAAACATAAAAATTGACAAAACTTGTAATACAAAAAATAATTGTCTTAATGTAGAAGTTATAAACTTGCCAACATTCATGGTGATATACGTTAGTTTAAGTTTTTATCCCACTCACTTGTGTGTCTCAACTTATGGAAACATCTATGTGCCAATTAATTAAAATGAAAACAGTAATTACTTAATTAGCAGAGGGGTTCACTACTTCCTGCATCAGCAGTCAGCTCTGGTAACAACACGGATGTAATTCCGTGGGCTTGTGTGCTGAGATGTGAAGCTGGGAAAGCGACATCAGTGTTACCCTCGGCAGCACCACAACCATTTTATGGAAGTTATTCATTAAATCCTTGTTTGTCATGTTCCATTAATTAACTGCAGCTAAATGACGCCGTGTGAAGCATTTCAGTAGGTGTGAGGCAGAGACAGGGAGGAGAGGATGGTAAAGTGAGGTGAGGCAGCCGAGCTCAGAAATGTGGAGATGAGTTCCTGCTGACTACAATCAGAGATGTTCACTTTACTGATTGCTTCTTTAATCTGTCTCACGTGTTCCTCTCTCACTCTGACTCTTTCTTTTGTACCTTTGTAATGTACTTAGCATCAATATTAACTAGTTTGTCTTTTGTTTCTTTCTATTTGATATATAACTGCTTGACACTGTAAACTGAATACTGAAAAGGCCTGTGTGAATATACATGACTGTACATTTAATTGTAAGATGCTAATTTGTTGTATAACCACTGACTACAGTACAGTGTGTGAGGCGATTGTGCTAATACTTGACACTATACTAGTTCCTTTGCAGTGTTAACCGATTACTTCTTAGCTTTCTTCTTGTGCATCTGTTGTAGAGGACATTTCTAATGTTTCAAGCCTATGTCAGATTGTTGGCAAAAATAAATAAAATAAAACTAAGCCCGAGAGAAAATATCAAATGCTCTTGCTCTGTAAAGCCTCTATTTTGGTTCCCTGGAAACACGAGGAAATGGGACAGCGTGATATTTTCTTGAAAATTGCGGGGCTCATAACAGAATAATCCATCTTGTATGACCATGATTCAATTTAAAAAGTGAAGAGTGCTCCAGAATAGTCCACCATGACATCAGATTGCAAAGTGCATTTCCACTGGTGCTCGGATAAACACACAAGAGATGGCCCGAGGCTGCTCTGAGTCCCAGAGTGTGCTATCCACCACTGTCAAAAAAATTAAACATCCGAGTCTGCGTCTCTGGCAAATTCAGACCAGCATCTTGCGGTCGCCATGGAGACTGGCAAGGAGAAAGAGCTGAAGAGCTTCGATTTAATTACGGAGGTTTCCTTCACTAGCAGCCACTTATCAATTATCCTGATTGCTCTATCCACAACAGCAACAGACGCCTTCCCACAGAGGGCCGGCCACTCTAACAACCGAGGAGGAAGGCTCATCTCCCTGATGTGACATTCAGCAGTAGTTCATTATATATTCTAATCTGTGGGGTACAGTGCTGCTGCTGAATTCTAACTCCTAAGGTCTTAGTGAAAAACCTTGTAAGTGAGCAGTATATAGTGAAAAGTAATGCTGCCTTAATTATAGTGGTTTTAATAAACTAGGAAACTTAAATGTTCTTATGCCAAGACACAGACAGAAAACATTCAACCAGCAATCTCAGCTCATGGCAGCTGAAGTGTGATTCATGGTATTTAATGGTTTTGTTTTGCTTGTGTTTTGTAAGAAATAATCTTTGTCTTTGTTGATAATGAAGAAGATTGCTAATACAACATTAGGAGGTAAGGTCAGCTCTTTTAGATGTGGATGGTGGTGTGAAAAAATCAGCTGACTCTTTCAACACATGAGCCCGATGAGTTTTCCTTTCTGTTTGGACTGAGAGCACACACAGCGGGCACAATATCATCACACATGTGGAGGAAGAGTGAAGTCTGGGTTGGTGCTCCTGTCAGTGTCAGAGTCTCTGTGTGAGGCACTTGGATCAGTGATGGTGTGTTTATACTGTAGAACTAAATGTAGTGTTGTAACTCGGTCTTTCATTTCTGGGCTCAGTGCATCACAGCTGACAAGAGAGGTGTCACAGCAGGAAGGGTGTGAAATTAATATGTTCACCTGGGTGTTGTTTTTACATCAATGCCAAATCAGAACTGGAGCTGATAATTACCAGTGTCTGTTTTATAGTCATATGATCCAGGTCTGAATGTGAATTGTACCTTTTCCTTTGCTGACAAAAGCCGAGTGTTAATGGGTGTTGGAGGTGTTTATCGACCAGGTTTGTTAACAAGGTGTGACAGTCTACACCCATGACAATAGATCTGTTAGGATTTACTTACAAAATGCTGGCATGCTTGCCACAGATACAATGATATTGCATAATGGTTAGTATCTTAGGTTGGCATATTAGTGGTGGTTGTTGATTAGCACAGCTGAGTACTGGTGCAACTGAGGCTGTACCAGATATTTGGTTCTGAACCAAAGTAGTGAACTGATACAGAAGTTTTACCTAATGGAGTCTGAAGACTTATTATTATATTTCATCCTTAAAGGAACCTTTGCACATGGGTAATCCAGCCAATGTTGAGGCTTTCACTCTTAGTCACAAACGTCAACTCCAGTGTGGAGCTGAGGGGAAAAGACAGGGGATTACCAGGGTCAGGTGGATCCATTGTGTGGGGACTGTTCATGTGTGTACAGGATTTGGGGCTGGTCCATCCCAGTACAGTTGGTAAAGTGAAAACTCTGTCATTAGGGCTCATCTGCTTGGCATCATTCTGTAGATGTTGAAACACGATCAGATTTTTCGTTCCTGTAGCTGCAGCGCTAATGAGGCTAATGAATTAAAAAGTGACTCGAAGCACGCCAGAGGACAGAGCAGGACTTAATGTGTTAATGTGTAACTGGAACCTAAATATTCCTCTAATCTCAACCATATGATACTTTTGTTCTTCAAAACCTCCCCACACCATGCAATACCATCTATTCTTATCTATATCTGAAAACACATTTGACTAAAAGTAGAGTATAAGTGTCATTTTCATGGGAGATAACTTTTGTTAAGATAACCATAGGCAGAATTTGATTTTAAATGTTAACTTCACTGCTCTGCAGGTAGACTCTACTTAGACACACAAGACACCAATCTGTCTTTCTATCTGTTCACTTGAGACACCAATTCCCAGTTGCAAATTGGGTATCGAGTGCTTTTTCGCTCATGGAGTAGCTCGAGGTGACTCAAAAAAAAAGAGAGAGAGACAGAGATATAGACATAGATGTTTGAAAAGCTATTCTGTTCAAAAATGTAAAAACTTATGGAAATGGATGAAGAGAGGGGTCCTTGAGCCTGAAAGGCTTTCAGAGACATTCATTAGCTATAGGTATGTGCCTGTAATCTCCAGTGAGAAGAGTGAATATCAGAACTTGTGAAAGTGATCAATAACATGCAGTATGCTTTTTCACTCTGTCAAGTTTATAAAGAATGGCTCTGGAGAGAAGAGAGATTGCATTATTAGCAAAAAGAGCAGTGTTAGAGGATTAGAGAGGGCAAGAAGTAATGAATAATGTATGTCCAATGCATGTGTAGAGAATAAAAAATACAGCGAAGCACATGTTAAAGGATTTAAGCAGTGCTTGTGGCAGTCTTCTGCCAGTATGCTTTAACTCTTCTGCATAATTATGATGTAACTGGATGTAGAAATTAGCCAACAGTAAGAGCGCAGCAGCATCACGGCATCAAATAATGAAGATAGCACCGGAAAATCGAGCATGAAGTTGCTGGAGTTGGTGAACACACACCAAGGGTGGTGAAGGTTGGTGGTAGCTATTTATTTTAAGCTCATCATTCAGTTTATCACAACAATGGACACGGCCGTTAATCTCAAACTCGCTCCCAAGGTTACCGGCCCGTTCACATATTTTCATTACAACGCCTCCTGCATCAGAACGAGCTGCCCCGACGATGGATTTGCTAAATCCCAAGGTAAGGGATTTGGCCTCACTTCATAATACATAGACCTCAGCCTTTACCTTACACTTTTATTCCACTAAACCTGTGTCTCTCAGTCCAAGGAGCAGATTCAACACTTGTCAGATACACTAACACACAATTCTAGCACTTGTTATCAATATGCATTCAACTCAGAACATTTATTGTGTACTTCTTCAGTTTTGTGTTAATCGGTGGAGCCAAGAATTTGACAGAGTTCACCTCAGTGAGTCCACTTTTCTGTGAAAGGAAGAGAAATGAAGGTTTAATTAGCTGGAAACCACCAGGTGCATGTGCTCCACCATTCTTCCCCATTATGTGCTTTCAGTATGAACTGACTTTGAATAAGAGAGTTACTTACTCGTGTGTACTGTAAGGATAAAACATGAACTTTATTGTTTTTGTTATCACCACTGAGTCACTTACAAGTGAATGGGTGAAAATGAGAAACAACCTACAAGCTATAGAGGGATTGTCAAGGTTTGTCTATTGTTTCCTGTTTTATTGTGAAATTCCCTGTGTCTTGTCTTCCTGTGTTCTCCCTCCTGGGATTACCTCATGTGTCTCACCCATGTGATTGTCCCACCTGTGTCTAAGCCTGTCTTTACACTACAAGGTTCAAGTGGTCCAATTATGATATATCCATGCTATCGGATATTGTCAGATCAGATTCAGGCCCCCGTGTTATGTGGAAAAAAGTCAGATACAAATTGGATATCTGCCAATGCATCTGCAGTCTAAACAGACAGATCAGATATTCCCTGGCAATGTGAGTCGGTATGCGCTATCGACACATTGTTGATGACAGTGTGTGTTGTTTACCTGCAGCTGGACCAGCTGACTTCCTCTTCTGTTTTGGTACCCAACCACGTCTACGCATGCGGGTTGTTTCGCACAAGCAAAGCAGGTGTAAATGCAGATATCAGATATGGGTCACTTCAATAGAACATGTAACAGTAAACAGATGGAGGAAAAAATTGGATACAGGCAACAAATCGGAATTGGGCATCAAGGCCTGTAGTGTAAAGACAGCCTAATTGTGCGTTTACATGGATACGCCCGTATCTCGGTTTTGAGAATCTCGGTTTTGCCACCCGCATACACCCATGTATACACCTTATCCCAGTTTCTGACAGCTGCGACTATCTGCACAGGTGCAGGCAATGAAAACAACACACATGTCATATGTCACATGTCACACAAGTTGACCTGAAAGTTTTTTCTCCACTCGGAATCCATAAACTGCATCAACACGATCCTGGATCCATCCAGCTCTCCCTCGTCCAACGTGATGGCAGTGACAGGCAGACAGCAGTCAGAGGTGAGGACATGTTGTCCCGCTCTTCCTCTGTTTCTAGATATAAGATGAATGAGCCATATATGCAATGTGATCAGCATTTAACAGCACCAAACCGGCAAGGCCAGATTTCAAAGTTGCTGCGGTTTGTGTTGTAAAAAATAAACATCACAGGCGCCTGCGCTAATAACATGCAATAATCAGAAACCAGGATGTATTCATCATGCAAACAGGGATATTATTGACCAGAGGCCTGTATCACAAAGCGAGCTCAACTTACCCGGGGTTACTCCCAATATCCACAACAATGGCAATCTGGATGAGCGGTATCATGACGCTGGTTATCAACATGCTAACTCAACACAGGTTTGTCTGAATCAGTGAACACACACCTATAAAGGGCGGGTTCCAAGGCAGCAGACCAATCACAATCATGAGTGTGAGGTGAGCGAACGCCGTATTTCTCCTCCAGTTTCTAACAAGTTACATAATTTGTACATGTTCATTTTAATTAAAGGATTATCACATGTTAAAACAGAGGCTCCACATAAATGCATCAGAAACGCTCCTTTAGTCAGCCCGTGTATGTATCTGATTGGCAGCACAGGCGTCGAGCTGCTAACTGTAGCTCACAACAGTGTCGTATTAGTGGTATGGAGAGCCAAGGTCATGACGTCAAGTCCAGGCCTCCAGACAAGACTGTGTTCCAGTCAAGTCAAATCAACTCAGTTTAATTTAATGCCAAATCACAACAGAACGGTTATTTCAGGGCACAGAGCAGGTCTGCACTGCTCTCTTCATAATGCAAGATCTCATACAGGATCCTTTCATCAGTCTTCATGAAAAAATGAAGCAGTTTCAAACACAAAAAGCATCCCTGACACTTAGAGACTGAATCTTCCTCACTTTGTGAGCACAAAATAAAGCGGTGTGGGATTCACACAGCTGTTGGTTTTGCTGTTATCCATGAAGTTCTCCAACAATCTATAAGTCGTCCTTCTGTGTTTTTCTGTCTCTGCTGTCTACAAACCTCCACAGGGTTCAGCTGACTCCATCCTGCTGTCATTATGGACCTGATCTGAGGTAATTGCAGTCCCTCCACTTGTTGGTGCACTCACCTCCTTTGTCGATCTGTGACATTCAGTCTGTGAACATCTAGCACTGATGGGAAGTAGTGCTTGTTGAAAACAAAACTTTTAAATCTACCATCCTAATCTTTAACAAAGGAAGAGAGGCTCAAGACCTGCTGTTGGGAAGAGCTCTGTTCCAAAGCTGCATTTATTTCTCAGCTACAAATGTCAATGGGGTTTTGAAATGAGTTTTGGTTTCACCTGATTCTTATATGAAAATATTGGATTGGCTTTATGGATATGATTCCCCCGTCGATACAGAGAGGGGAATGTGCAGATTGTTTTCTGACATGCGAGTAAAGGCAATCTTATTAGCAAAGACCCATTTGCTATAGCTGGAAAAAAAAGACATGCAATTCAATATAGGTGGGATTACAACACAAAGCTTCCTCTAACTCTTCACTGTATGTCTCCTGGAATCATATCCAGCAAAAGTCCAGGTGCCTTAGGAGAATATGGTCAAGTGCTTTTAATGACTGTATCTGAACTTTAAAATTGCTTCACATCATTATACATATTTCAGCCTTGTCATGGGTTCACTGAAGTTGTCATGTCTACAGATAGCTGTGCTAGCATGGGGCTCTGCCAGCAGAATGTGACTGCCGGACTGAAGATTGCTTTAATCCATGGAGCTAACCTCTGTGAGGGATGGAAATCAAAAGGCAGATAGGCCTCATCGTTTACAGTAGACTGCATGTGGGCATAATGATGGGGGCTTACCCCGCAGCTTACATTTAGCTGCCCACCTTATCAGACTTGTACAGGGTTTTACCCCGGCCTGCGTGTGGCGGTTGGTGCTGATAGAGGCGGCTTTGATGGACCGCACGACTCACCCCATGGGTGCTGAGACAAAAGGAAAGCTCGCTACTGGCTTGTCTGCCAGTTAGCTGTCAGCTGATCCATTGTAACACACAAAGCCACAACAGTTTTAATTGCAGCGCTGGATGTTCGCCTTCTTCTCTTCCACACCTGAGGTGGTCTAATTATCTGCTGAGACTATATGAGGAAGAGATCTGCAAAGATTTTTGTCTAAAGTTCACAAATCTTGCGCACACACACACACATAAATGCACAGCAGGTAAATACAATTTTCACAAATGCAAGTAAATATAGTTGGTAAGGCAGCTTTATTGTTCAATAAAAACAGGTTTGTGCAAAATGGCAATGCCTTGTAGTGTAAGAGATGTCTGAACCCACAGAAGACCATTAAGCATCTGCATACATTTATCAAAAAAAAAAGGAAAACTGAAGAGGAAACATAAGTGCTCATATGATTCACAGGATTTTTCCAGTCTGGTGTTATCGTTCAGAGAAAATGGAGGAAAAAAAAATACAGCACTTCTTGTCCCTGATAGAAAAGATAAAATACATGCTCAACTGTATATGTTCTACAACCCTGCATGCCTCTAATCTCTGAGCAGCCATTCACAGTGAATATAGCACCGCTGCAGAAACTACAGGCTCTTATTCATGCATTTGTAACTGACAAGGATCAGCTAAAGAATGGTTCAGAGAGAAATCCATTTAGCTTGTCTACAGCTTCCATCAGAGAGCCATCATGGCCCCTGACTCGCTTCATCTCACAGTTCAAAGATTCACTCTAATGATCAGGACACTGCTAATGAGTCTGGAAACTCAACATTCAAGTCACATATAGAATTGTTCAACACAAAGGAAAGAAAAGGAGCAGAAGGAGTTTAAAGAAGACACTGGAAAGGAGCAAATTGAGTCTATGTCAGTGACATTTAGATCCTGTATTCTTATCATTGGTCCATAAACAGAAGCCTCCATTAATTCCTCCTTTCATCAAGTCATGGCGCTTGGCTGTGTAGGCAATCAAATGAAGCTGTTAACAACAGCTATATACTGAATATAAAGCTGCAGGTGCAAGAATATCGTTGCACATATTCTTCCTTCTGTGTCTTGTCCAGGACGTTTTTAATGACTTTGAGCTTTTTAATGACTCTAGAGGTTAGCCCCTTTTTAATGACTTCAAGGTTACAATTTTTAATGACTGTGGTTACCCTCATTATCCTGTCCATGGATCGCTACCTTAACAGGGTTTCTGTGTCTCTGATCCAGGGAACCAGGGGCATTAGCCACTGGTAGGGTCTTCCTAAGGCAAAAGGTGGAGAGCCCAAAGTAAGAGATGTTCTGAGAGTTTCTGACGACCTTCAATCTTCAAGACTGAGTCTGGGAAACCAGAGCACCCTCCTGGAGCTAGAGCTGTGAGGGGACTGATTGCCTCCTGGAGCAAAGGGCTGAGAAATGTCATGGAGCCATCTTCTTGTGGGCCCACCAACTGCAGGGATAGACATGGGGTTGAAGGTCTAGAAGATCAGGTTTGATCCCTAGTTTTGTAGACTTGTCCAAGGTAGATGGAGTGGGACCTCTCTAGGAGGAGCTAGTTAGTGTAGGAGCTGGCTTCACTTCCATGTGCAGCAGTGAGTTATGCAGCTGCCAGCAGTGGCAGTATTCCAAGAAGCCACTTGTGGATGCTGGTGGTGAGAAAAGCCATGAAGCTGAAGAGGCCTTTCACTGCACTGGCTGACTTCCACCACTGACTTCAGCTTGAATAGTTGTGTAGAATAGGTGTAAAATGTAGCGACTAGTATTTCAACACCATTTATAGACTTTATTTTTTGTGTAAAGGCTTTACACACCAGGGGCATTAGAAATAAAAGACTCAAAGATCAAAAAAAAAAAATGCAACAGCCATGAGGATGGTTCATTGCCTCCACGTCATGCCTTAAAACCATATAACGCACACCTATGCATTGATTATCCCTAACGTATTCAACAACTGTTTGTTTACATTAGCCAAACCTGCCATGCAAACTGTTGTCTTGTTGCCAACTCTACTACATCCAAAACAGCAGCTCACTCTCTGATCTGATCTCTGTCCTGACAGCTGAGTTGTTCGGTGATGCTTCGCCACACATTGTCCTTCATTTCGTTGTCTTTGTAATGTTTGTGTCCATCGTTAAACAAGAAACGGTGGCGAGAGACACAGGTTTTTGACATTGTTGTCATGATGTTGTGTACCGTTGTGACGTACTTCCTTTCCATGCAACATGATTGGTTGACATGTTTAGTTGCTGGGCGAAAGCTCAGAAAAATCAGCTTCACTCCGAAAAAGACATCATGTCACATTTTTGCTGCGTAACACTGTGTGAGAGGACTCATGATGAAAACAAGAGTTTGAAAAATAATATTGACCTACGAATTACCCGCACGAAAAATACCTCCCCAACGGTTTGGTTAGAAGCCTACCCACCATCACATAACCACAGGTCCCAATGCTGTACACTGTCAGAACTCAGCTCCTATCTGTGCTGAGTTGCTCTATGCGAAATCCCGTTCATTAACATACGGGTTGATTCCTTCAAAATCCCATCCGTTATCAGCTCTTTACAGCTTGAAGTGTCCGATCAAAAGAAACGTATATAAAATGCAGTAGGTCAGTAAAACTCTCTGTCTCTCTCTCACATACGTACCTGCTATAAGAACCGTGAATGCATCTGCAGCATTAACTGCTACATGTCAGCAGGATTTCACCTGGCAATGACAGCATTTTTCTGACAAACATATACATTCTGCTGACACAATGAAAGACATCCTCTGCACTTGCAATAACTAAATGTGAAAGCCGCAGAGTGATGAAACACACACACACACACACACACACACACACACACACACACAAATATTCAGGTTTATATGCATTTATACAATTCCAGCAGCATATATACTCACTGTGCACCTCCACACCCCGTATTGTTATTAGCAGAGTTGGTGGGCAGATCATTCATTCAGAGTCAGCCCTAGGCCTTATTGGTGCATCTCTATTAGTGATCATTACAGGCTGGTGGATGGGACATGTGTTACTGCTCATGCAGCTGCCAATTACATGTGCTGGAGCTCTGGAAGACTGTGTCTCCCATTTCACATTTCTCTACGAGAGGGCTTTTGGCTTTGTTACGTTTAATCCTGCTTCCACTTCATGTGCGAGCCTCACTGTGAAAAAGACAGCACACACCCAACCCCAAGGATCCATCAGGGATAATGTAACTGTTTTCATTTTAAAACCTTGACATTTAAAACTTAATTTTCCCATAATTTCTACAACACCATCATAAAAAGTGATACTAAAGTGCTTCAGATGCTCCTATTATCTAATGTCTTTATGTGCCACTCCCTGTATTTTAATAACTATAAAGTGTTCCAACCTAAAGCTTTAGATCCTCAGTTACCATAAAGTCAACATGAAATAACCTCTCCAGTCAGAGCTGAACCTGAATCTGAATCTTGGGTCTTCTCTTTGTACAGAGCTCAGCACTCCCTTGTGCTCATTAAATGTTTTTCTGTTTGTTTTTTTGTTTTTCTCCCACACCTTAAACAGGTTTACACAGTTTGAGTTCCAATGCGTTACAGACGTTAGTGTAACTTTACTTTATCTTCTCTCTTGTGAGGTTAGAGTCTGGCTTCTAGAGTCAGGCAGGGCCAGGAGGGTGACTGCAGCTCTGTAGAAGATCCAGTAAATTCATGCACCAAAACAATCATGGCCACCAACCAGCAGCTTGAACAGCTAGGCATAACAGAGAGGGAGGCAACATGGACTGTAATATTATAGCTTTGCAGAATTGTAGAATGAGGATTTGGT
>OMNW01009565.1:0-25537 GCA_900303245.1 Selene dorsalis
AGCCAACGGGAGCAGGGGCGCCTGGGAGAAAGTGAAACTGGAGACCTTTCTTTCATTCTGACCTCCAGGGGCCTGACACACACACACATACACACCTAAGAACGTGAGAGAAAAAAAAGTAGAACTCTTTCATCTATTTACACGTGTTGTCGCTACTCATTTTGGTTTGTTTATGCTCGGGTTTGTATTTGTCAGTTTTATCTTCCATCTTGGCCACCTCTTTCTCTCTCCATGTCTCTGTCTAATCTCATCCTACGCTGTTTCATTCTGAACAGCATGCCACTTTAAAAAGTGTGTGTACACTGGGGTACATGTTTTTATTTCTTTTTTTCCCCTTTTTTTTAGTTGCTTAGGTTCAGCTTTTATTTGTTGTTTGAGTCTTTTCTCTATTCTCTACGCAAGGAGTGAAGAGGGAGGAAAACACACATCTCATCCTGGAGAATCTTTAAACAATCCACTTCAGTCCCAACAGGGCAGCACAGGGGAAGAAGTACAGCCAGTGCGAGTCAGCACAACGCTTGAACGTAACTCACTTCCCAAAGGAGTTCAGCAACACAATAGAGCCACAGCAGGAGAATAGAAACATTCTCTTGTTTCATGAACAGCATAATCAGAGGATTGCAATAGCCAGCCAACACTGTCTGAGGAGAAGAGACACTCCTGGTAATACCTCTAGAATTACTCCATTGTCTTTTACAGCAACTGATACGCTTATCGCCTGGGTCCGGTACCTGGCTAGACTTTTAATAGACTTAATGTTCCATAACAAAATATTCCTTGAAACCCAACTCTCGCTCTTTTACAATGGTATTCAATTCCAAGTGACCACTTCTTCAAGTCAAGTGTAAACGTGCAGTCACCAAAACAAGGTGTTCGCCGCTGGCAGGCAGCCAGGCAGCCGAGTCTCTGACTGAGGGCTCATTCTTCCTGATGGTTTATTCAAGGAAAAATTGAAATGTTCTTCAGAAGGAATAATAAGTGGTTTGTTATTCACTGCTGGTGGTTTAGATTAGACCACACATCCTCCGTGTGGTTTCACCTTCAGAACTGAGGCAGCATTGTATCTGCTGCTGGGGTAGACTACACATTCCCATTCATACTCCACACAGACCACGAAAAAGACATGACTCATGAGGGTTTCATGTCTGGAGTGTGTGTGTGTGTGTGTGTGTGTGGGGAGAGGGTATGTGTTTACAGAAAATGTTTTGGAAGACAACGCAGGAGGTGTGTGTGTTGTCATACTTTGCCTTTCTCAGGTGTGAACGTCTTTACTTTAACTCAACTTAAATAATGTTTGGCTTATTTGACAGACACTGGACATTTTGCAATAGCTTATATTGTATGTACACATTTGAACTTTTGCTCTTTTTGACCAATGTCCAGTTCCTGCAGGTCAGCTGAGTGAGTAAGAGAGTGGTGAGGTGAACTCCAGAGGTACGTAGGGATATAGTAGTTCAGCAGTGGAGGAAGTAGGTCCTAGTGCGTAAGGAAAGTGCAGTTTTCACAGGAAGATAAACCACTGAAATATTCTACGTGAAGCAAATATTTAGAAGGATACTGGGAGTGTCTACCAGACATCTTTTTCTGCACAGCAGCTCAGAGCTCTGTCACTCTCCTGGTGTCCCTGGTCAGATTTCCAAGTATAGGGAGTACACTTATCAGAATCTACTGCAGGTAACGTACTGAATACATATGACAACCTCACACAGCCCTACATCGAAAAAAATTGAAATATCCCTTAAAGTAAAACAACACTGCAGATTAATGTCTTCTGTTCAAATCTTGAGTTAAAGGGCATTAAAGCATTATCAGAAAGGAAAGAGGAAAAACTCTATAAAACTAAAACTACTTCCCAGACTTCAGTCCTTGAACATTATTTAAATGAAAACATATGAGAAGTCTAGAGGGGGAAAGCTCAATGCAAAGTGCAAATGAGTCACAACCAAAACCAGATTTTCTTCAAAGTTGTCATAAACCAAAAAAGTTGTGACCATTAATAATGCATTTTATTTTTTTATGATTTTTTCATGTAGTATCTTCATCTAATGAGGAACTTATAACTACAGCTGTTAAATAAATGTAGTGATATTAAATTCCCTCTGAAATGTGGAAGAGCGGAAGCATTGGAAAAAAAAATACAGTGAGGTACAAGTACTTTAAAATTGCTCAAGTACAACACTTCCTCCGGCGTACGTGGCCTGAGAGGCGAAACCCAGGGCAAACAGGTCCCCAAATCACTCAGCGCTGCTCATAACCCATAACAGTTTTGAGTGAAAGGCAGCAATTGAAGCAATTCAGGTGCAGCATGTCGACATTTTTGAACTTGGCAACAAGGTCTGAGTTTCAGTGTGAGTGTGGACAGATTCGAGTCGGGACGTCAAACTTCGACTGAATGAGTGAGGAGAGTCTGAAAAGTGACAGACCCGTCCTCTCCATCGCCTGCACTTCCTTTTGTTTTTCCTCTGTCAAATCTCCCACCTCCCTCTCTCCCTCCTTTCCTTTTATTTTTTTGCTCCCTGTTCCTGCTTTTCTGTCTCATCTTGTCCCATCCTGTCCTCTCTCTCCATCTCTCTCCGTCCTTCTCTTTCTTAAGTCCTCCTGCACTGACAGCTGCATCCGGAGACCGACTAGACCGCTGCCCCCAGAGAGAGTGTTTTTCCTGCGTATTTAGCTATTTCTCCAAAACCTGTTCAGCCCGCCTGTCTGCTCATCACTTCTTGTGTAACCCCCTTCTATCTCTTTATACTTCCTCTTCTTTTTTCCCCTCTCTTACCTTTTCTTTTCCTTTCAAAAAGCAGGCCCCTCCCCTCTTTGTCTGGGAAACTTAAGTTCTTATCTTTTCACCTCTATCTACGCTGTCCAATCTCCCTTTCTCTCGCTTTATATCGCCCCTCTAATCTCCCTCTGTATCTCTCTTCCGTTCCAATTTTTCCTGCATGGCTGAACTACAAGTAGTGGGCCGCTTTATCTTTTAGATGGTATCGCAAACTTTCATATAAGGTCGGATAAAAAGAATATAGCACGCTCTGTAATTTTGTTTTCTCATTCATCTGCAGAGGGAAGCATTCTCTTGCAACTTGAATGTTTTTTTTTCTTCTTCTCGAGGATTTTGCTCTGATTACCCCTTCATAATGATTTCAAAGTGGAGCTAAATGTTTTCATTTGCTGAAGATTAAAGGATTTTCTGTATTTATATCCTCTCACTGATCAAATTAGAGCTTCTCTGGTTGTTTGCTGTGCTGCGATAGATGAAACTCAGATAGCTCCAAACGCATCACATCAAAAGAGCTTCTTATCGCATAATGATTTGCTCTGTAAAGATAAGACACGGTGATGCACGTCCCACGAGGAGCAAAAAGAAAAAAAAAACCCAACCCATTAGACTTAAACTACATCGCCACCCCGCAAACATATGGAAAACACATCCTGTCACACAAGTAAATACACACAAAGCAAATGACCATGCACCTGCTTTAATAATAGGTGCAGGCTGCTAATTTAGCTGTGACTATACATAGCGGAGAGTGTCAAAGTCTCACAGGAGGCAATCTAGTTTTGCTCTCACCTCGGAGGTGCGAGCAGCAGCCTGAAAGAAGAAGCTCCTATAAAAGAGAAATATACGAGCTGAGCTCCGCTATCAAATGATCCTCTCATTCATGCTTCACACTCATTCATCTTCCAGAGAAATACAGCGAGGGTGACAGCCCAGAGGCAAAAAAAGTGTGTACGTCTCTGTGTGTTGTGGTGACAACTCATGACTCATTTCACCCTTCGAATGGCCGCGTGGCACTCAATCAGTCGATAAACAAAGACCAGCAAAGCCTCTTCGCTCATTCTTCCTCAATCTCTCGTCTTAAAATCCTCTTTTCACCTCTTCTCCTCTGACTCATTACACCTCGACATGCGCTCTCTGCTGCTTTCTCCCCACTCCTCCTCCTCCTCCTCATCCTCCTCAGTTGCTCGCTCACACTGTGCAGCCTCACACCAGCACAAGTGCAAAAAGAAAAAGTACAACAAACTCCAAACTTAAATAAGTTTACAATAATCGCTTCTCCTGTTGTCACAGAAGTTTGGATCCATCTCTGTTTAACCTTTCAAACATCCTCTTGGCTTGATCCCCCAGTGAAAAAGAGGCTTTGGGGATTATTTAATCGTGACCCAAATAGAGTCTCTCTTCTTCCTGCGTTGGCATCGTGGTTAAAAGACAGATTCCTCTGCTATTTGAGTGGGGTTTGAGGTTGTAGTGGAGAGAGGGACAGAGCTGATGTAGTTCAACAGTGGCAGCGAGTGAAGGCTGGTTTAGCCATGCTAATTCCCGCTGACGTGTGGACATGATACTGGATATTTCATTCCAAAAACCGCAGACATTCATTCTTGGATCCATGCAGCAGAAATAATAGTGCATCCAGGATCACATATCGCTTGCCTGCGCTTCCCCCCGCCGCACTGTGAACTCAAATTATTTCCTACACCTGCCCCTGTGCTGTTTCTGCTGTTTAGCATGCAGTGTGAAATTACCACAGCTTCCTCTGCCTGTTTTACAAGGATCCGTCCCACAAGACAACTGATGAGTGTTTGATGTGTGTGTGTTTCCACACAAGCGCTTTTTTAACCACTTCTTTCCCAAGCTCCTTTAACTAATCAGTCTTTTCTTTTTATGTGCACTTAACTCACTATACTTCAGATGTGTATCACTATAGTACAGTATTATCTGCAGAAAAATAAAACGACACTATGTTGCGGAGTAATGGCACAATGCCTGTTTCATTTGTCATTCATTAGCTGACCTTGATGGCCGGAGACGCAACTCTCTCTTTATGTGCATGACGGCACCGCTGAAGCCGCCATGCAGACATTTGAGAGGACACACAACAGATGCGATGATGGGCTTGCATTGTGCATCTCACTTGATAGTTTCCTCACGATCCCTATGGCAACCATTATGACACTTTAGCCTTTAAAGAACAGAAGTGGTATGGATAATAAACTTTTATTTTGTCCACATTTTCTTTCCTTTTGTGATGGATGGGTTCTTGAATCTCCTGCAGGAAACCTTGAAGTAGCCATAGCAACATTGCACCATCTCACTTAATAAGGAAGAGTAGTAGAGGAGAAAAGAAAGCTGTTTACCTTCACCCTGGCAACACTGTCAGATATGTAGGAGGGAATAGGTCAGAAATGTATCTGAATACACTGCAACTGACACAAACAACCACAAAACTAAAAAAACACAATAAACACAATAAAAACTAATAAAAACGAAACTCAAATGTTCAGACTCAGCATCTTCTTACTTATCTGAAGCTACTACAGTCTTCAAATCAGAAGTGGCAGGAAGAACAAGCGAGGGAGATAATGGCAAAGTGGTTGTGATGTATAAATAGCCTGTGGTAGTGAGAGGACAAAGCACGGCAGGGAAGTACAGCAAACCACTTCAGCTATTGTTCGAGACTCTGGGTTTACTTGCATAAGAGCAATAAATCATCCACTGAGCAGAATTTGTAAAATCAGGGCTTCTAAGCAATTCGCAGCCAATAAAGCCAGATCTTTTGTGAAGCTGTGTGTGCACGGACAAACTATCCCGTCGCCTCATCTTGCTGGTTTCAGATAAATAAGTAACCAAAGGGCCTTGAAGAGCACTGTGGGGCCAGAGGGTAATAGCTGTTTAGTTTACACATGCATGATAATGCCTTTCACTTTCGCTCCCAACAGGACCCGACCCCTGAGGAGATGCCGAATCACAAAGGTCGACGACAATGGGCTTGTCATTCAATCGGTTTCTATAGCGACCACACAGCCCGCTGAGGCCACTAAGGTCATTTTCATCATGGAATTCTCCAGGCTGGGACTAATTGCTGTGTTTGTGCTGCTGTTCGGTGTCAGCGCTCGGGCAAATTCCCAACGCAGCGCAAATATCAATCACACTAATCATACGCTGCTCTTCCTCGCTCAGTGCTGGAATGTGTCGCTGGTTTTTCCATAGCACGGGCTCATCTGGATCTGCTCCTAATCTGTTTAATGACTCACTCATGTTCTTTGGGGCTGCAGCTATCAATTATGGTCATTATTGATCAAACTGCTGGTGATTTACTCAATAAATTAATTAGTTTTGTCACATTCAAAGTATCAGAAACAGTGAAAAACACACATCACAGTTTCCCACAGCCCAAGCCAGTATCTTCAGTATTCGTATATCTTATATTATCTCTTATACATCAAACAGCCCCAAACCCACAGACAGTAAATGTACTACTATAAAACACCTGGATAACATCTGAAAAACTACAACCACTAAATGATACTTAGTATTCTTGATGATATATGATATGATATGATATGATATGATATGATATGATATCATATGATATGATATATCATATCATATCATATCATATCATGGCATATCATATGATCATGGCATATCATATCATATGTCATAACTATCATAACTAAACCATACATATGATATGGGTATGATATGACATCACATCATATCATATCAGAGTTTTTAGCTTAAAAATGATTTCATTAGTCATCAAACTATTTGCAGATTCATTTCCTGTTGATCAAGTAATCAATTAACCAGACAGCCACTCCACCTCTAATGTTGTTTTCTCTCCATGGAGTATTTCTCTAAAGCTTCGGCTGCAATTTAAATCGCCATCATTTGCCAGAAGGCATCATGTCACATGATTTCTTCTTGATTCAGCACTTTCACACCACCCCTCTCACTCTCATTTAGTATTTCTTTTTCATCTCTTTTCCCCTCGGGGATTTCAGCATCGAGGTCTAATAAAAGCCCCGGCCACTGTGAATCTGAAATGACTCCACCATCTGGATAAGGGGCAGTTTTTGACACCCATGAGCACAGTGTGACAGGACAGACAAGCCACAGCATCCTCATGCGTCTGGGGCCATAATATCAGAGAGCTGTGTTTATCACAATAACGGCTTTTAAGTCCTCAAAGCTAGCACCACCTAAACAACTGTGAATGCCAATAGAATGGAAAAGAGTCTGTATGTTTGCCCTAGGCTTAAAAAACCCAACAATGAATGAGTAACTTAGTTAAAAAGTTACATTCAGTTAATCAGTGTGAGTAGGATGAGAGATGAGTTCTCATCCAGACCTGCAGGGACCTCAACAACATACATTACATCCTACACAACATCAGTCACGTTTTCAGCAACAGCAACCTCATACCACTCTGTATGTTGAAGCTGCTCATTAACAAATACTAGAGTGGAGAACTCATCAGGACCTTGGTGAAAAAAAAAGCTACAATATGTTTAATTCAAAACTTGCTGAGCGTAAGGAAAAGTTCAAGTGGAGCTTTTATGCAAATAACTAAACCATACATAAAAAACTTTCAAGGACTCAGCTCTCGCTTTGCCTTTGTGTGAGAAGACTTAGGTCTGTATGGCTGCAAGGTCTGAGAACCTCAATAGGTATGGTGAGAATAAAAGAAGCTTGGTACATCTTTCTACTGCAATCAAATATATATAAAAAAGTATTATATTGGACACAATTTATATGTTTCATAGAGGGCACAAGCTCTGTGCCATTTCATTGAAAACGGGCAGAATGTCACCAGAGTGAACAGAGAGCAAATCTTAAAAGCATAATGCAGGGTTAGGCAGCAAGAAGTCATGCCTTGAAAGCCACATTTGAGGACACAGCTCTGTTGTACAAAGGAAATGATAAAAGGGGGTTAAAACACCGCAAGTGACCAAAAACCATCTGTGGAAACGTCCCAGTTTGTTTTTGATCTTTAAAGGCTGCTGGTGCACATCACCTGGACTATTAGGAAAAATATATTGGACCTTATGATATTTTTATGCCTCTCTTGATAGGCACGTGTGCACTGAATGCATCAAACATGTGCTCCCGAGGATAGCAGACGCTAATCGATTGCCATAATATTATTGAAAGAGGAGAGAGAAAACCAAGCAGTGCTGTGAATTTATTGGATATAAAGACTTGATGAAAGCACTCAGACATGGAGCTGGCGGAGGCTGCACTCTGCCAGCACCACCCAGTGGTCAGGCATCGCAGAGCAAAATGCAAAACTTCTAAAACTGATTATTTACGTTGTGTAATTTTGGATTTGTGGATTGATGTATGGCTCCTGTAAAACTGCTGCCGTGTTGCCATTAAGCAAGATGTAGTGAAACCTTCTTCAGCAGGTGATGTGGCTGTTTGAAATGATGTTAAAGACGAGCAAGAGAAGTCAGGAAAGGTGTTTGTTTGCTCCTGGAAACAAATATGCTGCCTTGCGTTTGGAAACGGAATAGCTGCACAAGCCTATAAGACAAATCTATATAATGGAAGCTGGTGCACAATCCATAAGAAAAACATACGGTTCTTCTTACCAAGTGAGGTGCCCAGCTCCCCGTTCATCTAGTAGGGAGCGAAGCAGCGTGACTTGTCCCGGTGAGAAGAGTGGAAAGAGGAAAGACAAAATAAAGATGAGGTGAAGATGAAATATCCTCACTTCTGCTCCGTCTCCTCCACAAAAACGACCTCGGTAAACTCCTTCTCTCTCTGTAGAGATTCCTCTGCGCTCTCTCTCGTCCCTCCGGAGCCCTGTGTGCTATTTCTGCCCACAGAGGAGCGCTCTGTGCCGGTGGCTTCTCAGCGCACTGGTTGTAATCGGACACCGCACTGTCGAGCTGCGCCACAGACAATATGCCTCCGCTCTTTGGAGGAGGACGCGGGTGCGAAAAAGCAACGGCACCGAGGAGGGGAGGGGAGGGGAAGAGGGGAAGCCACGCACAAAACTTTCCTTTAACTAAACAGTCAGTGCTTGTGCACAAACAAAAGCCAAGCGCGAGGGGAGGTGGGTGGTGTGTCCAGCGCTGCTGCTCTCAGACACAGCTGCGCATCTCACCAGAAGGGTTTTGATGGTTGAGGAGTGCGCCCCCACTTCGCGCGTCCACTCCACAGCAGCAGCGAGGATAGACGTGGCAGCGGCGCACAGCTGTGCTGCAGGTGGAGGAGATGACTACAGCCTAATAACCGCTGCAGCTACAAGTGGGACGGAAAGACATTTGGGCAGTTTGAGCTTTTTTACCTCAGTGCAGTATGGTGCCGTAATTATCACAGCAGCGTATACATAAAAATATTTTCCCCACCCTTTTCACCTCCAGAAAGTGCTTCCCGTGACAGAGATGGTCAGGACTCAGTTTCAATGACACTTCAGCAGAGAGGATGCTCACTGAAAGTGGGGCTTCAACTCTGTCATGCATATCTGTGAGCAGCTGCCTAAAATTGTGGATGTGGTTTTGTGACTGCAGCATGGAGCCAAAGGCGTTTTTGATTGAGAAAATACACAAAAGGCCAATGTTCAGTCAGCTGTTCTCTGAACAACAAGCAATGCCATATGACATATATGAAATGCATGTCACGTGTGTGTCCAGGTATTACTAATGTAGTGGGGACATGAGCCACAAAAAGCTCAATATATGCAATTGGAGACAGATTTTTGAGGTTAGGATAAAGTTTGGTTTAGGTTAAGTTTAAGGTAGTAAGACTAGTTTAGGTTTAAGTTAGATACATCTACAGAAAACGAATGTCCTCTGAAGTCACAGACCCGTGTGTGTGTCCATGCATGACTAATGTTGTGGGGACCTTGTTCTCCAGACACATTATGAGGACTTTTCTTCCTTTTAGGCACAAAAATGCCACATAAAATAAATCAGTGCATTTATGGACATGCATATTTATCTTCTTCTTTTTTTTTAAAGGATAGGTTATGGTATGGTTTTGAGGTAGTGGCTATTATTGAAGGTGGATAGGGCTACAGGAAATGTGTGTGAGTCAGTGTAATGTCCTCTGAAGTCATGGAGACATGACGGTGTGTATTCATGTGTGTTTGAGAGGAGAGGGAACAGAATAAAGAGTGACAGCACCTTGTTTCTGTGCCTTTGTGTATTTTAATAGTGACATCCCCAGTTCAATTACCCATTTATCCCCCAGTGAATGAACGCAGCCTCTATGAAACTCCAAAAGCCCAAACAGTGCCATGCACAGCTTTAGGGCTATGACACAAAGTGTGTGTCTGTCTTTTTGACAGACACGTAGCAGAGTCAACAAGACTGTTAATACGCCTCTTCGTTAAACAGGAACGTGCCTTGGTGAATGCCTCGGCTCCCGTGTACCCACATCTAAATTCAAATCAGGTAATTTTCATAAAAATGTGGCTACCCACGATGGGGAGAAGTAAAGCTGAGATTTACATTTCAAGTGGACTTTGTGCAACTCTGGGAAATGCGTGGGTAACCTTTTTCTTTCTCTAGCGACACAGACGGAGCAGATCTGCTTTCTTAAAATATCAGAACAGATTGGATGAAGAAGAGAAGCATGCCAGAGGCAGTGACGGTGTGTGACAGCTATAATGAAATCTTGATACAATAAACTGAATTAATTTCTTGTCACGTAATTAGCAATCAAATTTACTCTTCGACTGAAAGTACTCAAGAACTTTTTCTCCCTCATTCAGGAATTCAAGACTCTTGCTTTTTTCTCCTGTGCAACAGATATGTGTATTTCACTGCTCAAGGCAAAAAAGCAAAACCTGAGGAGCTGCAGCCAAACAGCAGAGTGAGTCTCTGGCTGTCGGAGCCACACCCCAAGTCTCATCAGTTAAAAATAAAAATGCAGTGTCTTTGAATGAGTGATGAGGGATAGTTATGAGGATATAAGTTTACAGGAGGCCTGAGACAGAGGGAAGCAAAACTCTACAGCAGCATCTCTCCTCTCCTCTAGCTGGTGTGTGTGTGGCCACCTTTGTTGCTCAGCATTCCTGTTTTGATGTCAGCCAAACCAACTCAAGTTGCCAGGCAACCACAAATATTTCGGTTTCAGAGGCAGCCCCGTATGTTTTACCTGGTTGTATATGATCTCACTGGGGTGTGTTTGTGTACGGCTCTGAAATCCGTATGTTTGTTTGTACCATGTTTCATCTTTCTGGTTTTTGCAGAAATTGACTTTTGAATCATTTTTTTTAACTCTACTAAGTGCAGTGACCAAATAATATTTTCAAAGTAATGTCACGATGAAAGAAGCTGAAGGCCAACTTTTATCTATCTTTTATCCACAGAAGAAAAGCTGTACGAGACAGGGCAAAATACTAATTTCAGAATACTCCCCCGACACGTCTTTGTTCGTTCATTACCGAGTTTCCTTCTTTTTAACATGTGCGTGTGTAATGATTCATGGCCATGTTGCGTGTCTGTGTGTACCGTGATGGGAGGAGTTGGGTATACTAACAGCAGGCCAAGCCCCCGCTTCAGTGCCAGACCTCAGTTGACCATAGCCGAGC
Organism: Selene dorsalis; assembly: GCA_900303245.1. Taxonomy (NCBI): domain Eukaryota; kingdom Metazoa; phylum Chordata; class Actinopteri; order Carangiformes; family Carangidae; genus Selene; species Selene dorsalis. The sequence continues at coordinate 11,322 of OMNW01009565.1, forward strand.
GCCCAAATCTCTCTTTCAAACACACCATCTGTCATCGGGTTTCTCTGCTGTTTCAAGCCCCAGGTCAGCTCACACCTTACAAACAGAGCCAGTCAACCACCGGGACACGTAACACACACATGCACACACACCCACTGACACATAAGTGCGATAAATGTTCTCATGTGGAGGTGGGGATACAAGCACACTCAGACGATTGCACACATGCGTGATTGTGCAGGAGTCTGTCTGAGAACAGGTGAGTGAGAGATTGCGAGAGAAGGGAGGTTTTGGTCTTTTATCAGGAGAAAAGAAGCTGGAGAATAAAAGCTCAGGACAGATAGATAGAGGGAGGAAGAGTACGAAAGGGTGAGCAAGGGAGAGAGAAGCTGGCCAGCTGTGAAAGACTGCAGTCATTCCTCACACTGATCCATACCTGCAGACCCAATGAGCCATCCCACGCTGCAGCAGGGCCAAAGCCATGCGATTTCTCAGGCTTACTCAGCCTTACTGCGCCCCTGCAGCAGCAGCAGCAGCACCATCCAGGGCCTTGTAGTGCCAGGACTCCACGTCGACTACGTTCGCTGCCACGCTCCACGGGAAGAAGGATTGGACAATGATGCTGTAACTGTCACAGTGTCAGAGGAAGTATGTCTGCGACAGGGGGGACAGCACTTCTGGAGGTGACAGACTCAGCAAAGAGGCCGAAGTACGTCCAAGTGCTAGTTCACCAGCTAAAGAGATGAAATAACACTTATTGACACTTTTTTTTAGCTATGCTAGTGTCATGTGTCAGCATGATAACAAGCGAAACCAAGATGGTGAACTCATACACTCCTCTGCACATTAGCGTATTAGCATCGTAGCATTGTTAGACTCCCTGCCCTATAGGATCCTTATGGATGTTTACCCCATCTTTTCCTAGTGGCTCTGTGCAGTCCACATCCGTCCCCCACATTGCAATGTAGGGGTGTGATAGAGTGTTTTGGTGGGCTCAGTCCGTCCAAGGGTAGTGAATGAATGGACTGAGTGAGATAATGAAACGCAGCACCAGAGTCCAGAGGGGTCATCTTTCTCGCTCTCTGCCCAGATTCTGGCTGGCTGTATTTGTCTTTGTCCTCCCCTCTATGGCCCATGATGGATCACAAAAAGAATATGGCTGATGGTGAGTTTTTGTTTTTTTTTTCCCCCCACTCTTCTTTTTTTTTTCTTGTGTCTTTTTTTTTTCTTTTTTTCTTCTCGATCACCATTAGCGAAGTGGCAAAGTTAAGGGCTGGAGAAATGAACTCTGTGAAATTCAATCATGGGAATTGAAGGTTTGGAGGCGTGAGGTCCTGGCCCCATGGGCAGTTTGGAGATTGCTTCAGATTAATTAATGTCAAAATGGAGAGGGTGAGGCTGTGGAGGACAATTATGTATGTGACTGCTGGGCACAGCGTTTGCCATTCATGGTAAAGAGTGCAGTCTGCTGATTTTCATCTGTGTTAAGAAGATATTTTATTCCCACTCGGTAATTTCGTGAAGCCAAAAGCAATTTAAGTGAAGATAGAGTAGGCAAAAGCTACCCATGGCTAAATGGATAGAAAAATAAAGCCACTTATGTAAGTACTCAAGGCGCATATAATCCAGAGCGGCTACAGTGGGGAAAACTAGCACCATCTCCTGTGCGCTGTAATCTTCTAAGGCAGACCCAAATTAAAGGGGGAATATCACTCAATTAAAGATTCATATTTCATTTTAAAAAGCTTGAAATAGTCCAGTGGGAAAATGAGCTGCCATATGGCACCTATTGTCTGCATGGCTGAATGTAAAAGGCTATTTCTAAAGTGGATCTTTTTTTACTGTAAGGATCCTGTCATTTTAAAATACAGGACAATTTGATATGTAGAAAAGTTTCCTACAGTTACAACCACTTCCTCGCCTTTACAACAACATCCTTAATGGAGGTTCACATCAATGCAGCGTTGCAGATTAAGCAGACAGATAAACTGTACATTACTCCTCATGGCCGCAGGGGACCAGAAGCAATTGTTCAAAAACAAACTGTCTCGGGGAGCTGGAATAAATCTTCCAATTTCAAAGTAGAAGTGGAAGAAATTTGTTTCTTTCAACACAATCCTGTGTTTCGGGGGAACTGAGGGCACAGATATCATACACACTGATAATACATTCACAAACACTAGATTGTTTGGTGTACATTTGCACAACCATGAACACACTTTCAGATGTGTATGACATGCTTTGTTCCTTGGTTTCTGTGCTTCTCATTCTCACAAACACAAAAACACACCTACACAATCTCAGGCCGACAGGCGCAGGGGGAGTTTGTATTTGCGTGAACCGTGATGCACTCTAAGCAGGTGTGCACAGGAAATCAAGATTGGTCTTCTCGCTACGCTGCATTTCGATCTCCAGAGTTTTGGAAACCTTGATTTATGTTTGCTTCTCAGGTCTGCCGCAGAAACGAGAATTGTCTAAAATCTGAGAGGCTTTTCAGCGTTTGTCAGTCTGAGAGATACACGTAAATGGAAGAATCTCAAAATCCTTGGAAGGAATGTTTAACCTATATTGTAATATGTACACTATTGTTAAATGTAGCACATCGCTGTCTTTGTATATTACAGCTGATAGCACTGACTTTCATAAACCGCCCATTAGAGAAAAGAAAATAACCAACAGAGCTGATAAAAACGACCAAAAGTTGCACAAACTGATAATAATCATAGTCATTACCGGGATATTATCCTTTCTTATTATTCTCAGTGATGCAGTTCCTGTTTTTCATAATGAGCCAGCAATATGGCAGAGGAACCCATTAGAAAGGAGGCACCAACTGGAAATACAGACATCCATCATCTCTGCGCGTGTCCTGTAGTGGCCGACTGCAAAGGACTGTTACACACCCATTCTTCTCTAGAGAAACGAGCTTTGTTGACAAGCTAGGTGGTGCTTGGGTAATTGTTTTTGTCTCACTTTGGACAAGTTAATTAATTTCAATTACTGGCAGCCCTCCAGTTGGAGGTTAGAAGTCATTCCTGGACCAGGCTGTGTGTAGGAGGTAAAGTCTGGTGTTTACTTTTTCCATTTATCAAAGAAGACATAACTATACACCTATCTTCACGCAGTAGAACAGGAACCATCAAAATAGCAGCACAAGATGGAAGCACCAGCTTGTTTCTGGGAAATTTAGGCCACTCAGCAAAAAGGAAGAAACTCTTGCTTTGGCTTTGAACATGCCTTCATTTTTTCAGCCCCCCTCTCCTGAGTCACTTTCACCTTTTCCCATCTTTGAGGCATGCTTCTGCACAAGATGAAAGTAAATGTCTGAACACTTCAGTCAGCCTATGCTAGACAAACCGTACAAAGATGGTTCATGTGAAGGAAAGTGCCTCTAAAAGCAGGAATTCAAAGGAGATCAAGGGATTACAGGCACTTTATAATGGTTTAATGGTATTGGCCATATTGATTGCCTTCACGCTAAAGCAAAAAAATCACTGAAATATACATATATATTTTTTAATGATATGCTTTGGTGAGGGGAAGGATGCCACTCAAATGAGAAATATGCCCTGCTTAATAATGAAGTCAAGTAATTAATCAACTCTGATGTGGTTGGTTACAGACTTCAGAGGGGATGACACTAAATTAGACAACTACCAGTTCATATGTGAGGAGTCTTTTATGATAAAACTGTATCCTGAATCAAAATGTATTCTCTAAAACATTGTAAATAATAAGCAATTACATTTAGTTTGGCATGAATCTTTCCAAGTTGAATCAAAGTACAAATGATTAAAAACCCTGTAAGAAAATATTTATCTTTTTGATAAGTTACCTATAAATCCCAGGGTGCATTTTGGCAAGAAACATCACATCAAATGGTTTAAAACTCTGTGACGTGCATCATCAGTGGCAGCAAAACAGACTGAGGCTCATGGGAATTGCGGTATTTTGAGCCATCTGCTTCAGAAAACTTTTGTATCTCATTAATAAAAGTTTAAATAATTATCAGCGGTGACCAAATCAGTTCAGTGTGGTATATTTAGTCATGCGCTAGATGTTGAACAATGACATGCTACCGTATTCGCAATGACAATGCTAACTAGTTGAGTATATGTCAGCCTGTTGATAGGGAAAGTCATGAGCTCAACCCCCGTCATTTGAATTCAGTATCTGAGACTCATTAATGCACAAAACTATGTGTCAATTTAAGAACATCTGTTGCAAATTTCATGACAGTTTATCCGCGATATTTCACCGAGAGCCAAAAAAAGTCGATTTCCTCATGCTGCTAATTGAACGATTCACCATGAACGTCTGTACAAAATGTCATGGCAATCCAACCAACTGTTGAGATGTTTTAGTATGGATGAAGCAGTGGACTGACAGACTGACATTACCATCCACAGAGCCAGACTGCTATGACTGCTAAATATTTTGATTGGATTCACAGATCTTGATCTTCCAAATGAATAAAACCACAACTGTTTCAAAAGTGCAGTTAGAAAACTCGACACACCGGAGGGGAGACATCTCGATCCACGCTCTGCACTATTAAAAATCAGAACCAGTTTAAACCCTGGAGTGAGTTAAGCGACATCTCTGAGTGAAGATGTCAATAGTCGTTTTCAGCATGCTATGAGCAGAGCTGCTGTTATGTTGCAATATTCAATATGAGATCTTGAGCAGGCTTTCTTGTGGTAATATCAGTATTAACAGTAATTAGTCACATATCAGCTTCCTCAGCACTTGGCAGCGTTCAACACCTAGCAGTGACGCTTCCATATGCGAGACATTTTGTTCACCGCTGCCAGAAGATGAATACCGCTGTAAGCTGCAGGAGCATTAAAGGCATATAGCTTTTTAAAGCCGATATATTGCTCTGTTAATCATACAGGAGACAGATCAGTGAATATTACAAGCTGTTTGCAACAGATTTAAAGAATTAAATATTTATTTCTTCCCAATTCATTATTAATTTAGACGCTCATCAGATGTCTGGGAGAGTCAACAGCAGTAATAAAGCGATCTTAGAAGGCGCTCATTCTCAAGCCAGTCATGTTCAGAAGTTTTCATTTGGTTTTATAAGACCAGGATGTGCTCTATTGCCCTCCATGGTGACAACATAATAGAGAGTGGGTGTGCAAATCTACATTTTAAGCAGTAAAATGCTAATTATTTCTTAATTGTATACTTGAAAGCTTTCCCTCGGGAAGGGCTCTGATTTCCCGAGCGTGACCTCTTGGTTGGAGCAGGCAACAAAATGAATACACAACCAGACTTTGGTGCTTTGTTTAAACCAAGTACACAGACTCCTCACTTCAGCAACACATGTTTTACCATAATAGCTACACGGGGGCTCCATCAACCCCATAATTGATTGGTTAATTGGTCAAAATCCCTCAACTGTACCCCATTGACCAACTGGTGTCACCGAAGGGATTGTGGGATTTGTGTCAACATTTCCCCATACCATCTCATTCATTCCCTCTTTCTGCTACTCTTCTACAGAGCGTGAAGCATGAGATTGGATTTACAGTGTAATGGAATAAAGCACATTGTTTCTCATCTGTGAGAGAGGAGGATAGAGCTGATAAAACCCCTGACTTGCCCAGCCGGAAAGCTAGGAGAAAAAAAAAGGAGGAGAAAAAAGAGGAGAGCGTTGCATACAGGACAGGAGAAGTGTGTTTTTCTTGCCCTCTTGTTAAGTTTACTTCCACCAAAACAGTACATTTTTGGGTTGCGTGGAGCTGTTGCTATTGATTTGCTCTTGCCGTCTTATGCTGGGGTTTAGAAGAATAGGAGCGGTGAATGAAAGAGGTCATCATCAAGTGATCAAAGGCTGCGATGTGACAGGCGTAGTGTTTTCTCCAAGAAGCTCGTCGTGCAGTTTCTATAGAAATAGACATGATGAAATTCATACTCCGTGGTTTAGGTCATTGTTGTGGCAGCTTTGATAGGGATTACTCAGCATTCTCTGCATTCATGCCATCCCAATGCGAAACGTAATCAGGGGGAATAAAATTATCTGCTTTTCTCTGACATCTAAAGAACTTCAATTTTTTTCGCTTTGACTCCCACCCTTTCACTTCTATTCACTGACTTCGTCTCAGTGAATAGAGTGCCATTATCAGTTAATTAACTCTTATCAACTTCACCGTTATAACGATAACATTTTCAGTGTCACACCAAGGCACAATCTCCTTAAGTTATAATGTTGCTGCTATCATCGGTTTTCATTTCCATACATGCACGTTAAAGCAGAGAGGGGAGCGTTTATTTGTTCAGGTGTGGAGCAATGAGAGTGGAAGGTCAGACTTCATGTAATTAGTCAGAACCCTAATGGGTTCGTTTGGAAACTGGCTCTGACAGTCTGTCGTTCAATTTATGCTCTTGACTTTTCAGTTGCTCTTTATCAGCGCAATACTGCAGCAGTAAATCACTATCTTGTTACACTGTACAGCGGTTGGATGAAGGCTGCAGGTGCCACAGTCTGGAAATGATGTAATAATAACAATTGAAATTAGCTTTTTAATTGCTCTTTAATGAGCTCTGCCTCCATCCATCCTTGTGCGAATGGGACACATCAGTCCTCTACCTGGTTCCTGCTGTACAAGAGAACACAGAGAACAAAACCCCTGAGACAGACGATGCTCTGTGGAGGAGATGGGAAATGGCCACTTTTCCTAACAGGAGAGCTGAACTGTTTCTAGCTGCTTTATTCCGACTTTTAGCTACATTGTTCAAGACTGGGAAATTATCTTATTTCGTTTAGTCTGGCATGAGCCCAGAACTAGAGAGAGTTGTACAAGACTTCAATTTGTAAGTCAATTAATCAATACTTGAAAACAGGAAAACAAGTCTAGGAGAAGACAGCCTGACTATTTGGGGAAAGCGGTGATTCAAAGTTAATGCCAACACAATGCCAGTGTTAGCATCTTGGTGTTAAGCCATTATTATGTTCGTCACATCAGTTTAGTGTGCTCATATAATATAAATAATAATAAAATGATGGGAACAGGAAAAGGATCAAGATATCAATCTAATGTTGGCACCAGAGAGAAAGTTATCGGTTCGCGAAAGTTAAGAGGATTCGTCTTCTGTGGTCGATGAATTTTTGTACAAAATCTCATGGTAATCTAACCAGTAGTTGCCGAGATATTTCATTTTGGACCGCAGTTTGTGAACAAAAGGGACGGACAAACAAAACAGTTCATTTGTCACACTTTTGATGAATTACTCAAATAATAACCACAATCGAGCAAAAGGGCAAAAATAAAATTCATTAAAAATAAGTTTTTTTTCCTTTTGTCTTTTTCATGACAGTAGGTTGAAGATCTCTGAGTTTCAAAAGTGTGAGTCAGACAAAGCACGCCACTTGAAGACATTCCCTTGTGCTGTGGAAACTTTTGAAACACCGTCCAATATTTTATAGAACAGACTATTTGCTGATTGATCGAGAAAGTAATGGGAATACTTAACACTGACAGAGACAGACGAGGAGAGATTTCAAGGGTGAATATTATCCAGTCCAAGAAAATGTTTAAAATGCCATCAGGAAAGAGAAACTTAAATGAAGTTTACCACTTAAAATAAGTTTAAACCAACCAGATGTCTGGCAATACAGAACACATATAATAATAATCCCACCACAAGCCGACAAGGCATTGCAAAATGATCTGCAGGCCCACAGCATGCACCCCCATATTGTCTGATATAATATTCTAAATAGATGTAAAATGTAGACAAAACAAAGGCAGGTGCTGATGAATCACATCTTTTTTTATCTCATATCTTATTAGACAGAATCTCTCACATCAGCAGAGTTGGCCAACATGATACATCAAAGACAGTGTAGGAGTGGACGCGTCCATCCTAATTAGTATGATAGAGCGTTGACAAACACAGACACACACACACACACCTTGAGTCCAACCCTAATTCCCTGCTGCCTTTACACACACGTTCCAAGTATATTCCTGGCAATGGAAGCATGAAAAATCTTGGCACGTACAAACTCATTAAAATACAAACAAGCTGATGTGTAAATACGCAGACACAAAGCCCAACTGTAGTCTTGTGATATTCCTACATGCACAAAATCCAAGAATATTCCTGGTGATGACAGCGTGAGCAATCTTGGCATATGAAGTTGAATTCTGCATAGTCAATGTGAGCGGCTCTGACTGTCTGTCATCTTCAGTGGACTCACACTTCAAGCCTGTAAGTTGCTTTTCTGAAGGAGCTCCAGTTACTTAGCAAGTATAGTTTGGCTCAAACATCAGGATTCAATTAAAATGTAAATTCTCTCTAAGCTGATAAATGGGAACAACAGTCCTCTCAGTTCCTCGGGCACCAGACAGGAGGCGTCTTTTTACAAAAGAGGCTTGGAAGTTGTTGTCTGGGGCTGGAGATGAGCAACGGGGCCCAGCAGACGACAGGAGGAAATTAACATAAGGTCAGAGGTCGGCAGGATTCAGGCCATTCGAAGGGATTTACACACCAGTCTTGTCTCTTGCTGTTTCCCCGACTGCTCCTCTGCCTGCACAACACGTATCCTCTGTGGATTGCAAGTCTTTGTCTGCTCTATTGACAGCTCCCTGAAAAAACTCAATCTGCTCTGTACCTGCACATCTGAAGTTTCTCTACACACTGTAAACGTGGAGAGACGCTGAGCGCAAGGTGCCGAGAAAAAAAAAAGTCAGCAATGCACCTCACGTCAAATCCAATACACTGAAGGGTAAATGCAACACTTTGGAACAGTGAATCCAGATAAGAATTATAACATTTCTGCAAGTCAGAGAGACTTTTCCAGACAGTTTGGGCACCGACTCTCAGCTGGTTTCTGACAGCGCTGAAGGAACAGCAGTGGGACAGATGAATGCTTTGCTTCACAGGCCAATGGAGAGGAGAGCTGCGGGTCCTCCAGGAGGCACAGTGTTTTTAATTTTCACCTTTCCCCATCCAGGGGAAGCCAACGGAGGATATGGGTCACACGCTCACTTTCCTGGATGACAACTTTCTAGTTGGAGAAATTTTCCATAATTAAAAATGCAAAAACATATTGACTTCAGTTAACAACAAATTACCTCTGTGGGGGGGACTGTGCTGCCTTCACGGATGGGACTACTAACTACTGGAGCTGTCAACAATAAGTCCACAGGAGAATAAATCACGATTATATCCAGCAGGTAATAAGACATTTTCAAAATTATACAACCTGCTATCTGGTCTGACAAATCATTATGCCCAGACACATGCCTGTCTGCACCAGGTGCTCATCCTTCCTTCCTGACATTCAGACATCCTCACTTATCCTGTCATCACAAAGACACAGGAGCAGGCATGTCCCTGCCCTCTAGATTGTATCTATAGTGGCAGGCCGAGGAGAAGAGATGAGCTTGCTTATCATACTTTCAACACTTGATGTTGATGGAAGCAAGTGTGGACAGCAGTATTTTAAAAGGCCGTGTGAAGTAAACCGCACACTCTGTCCTTTTGATGTAGAGGGAGCCTTCAATACACTGACTGTCTAGTTCCGTACATTTTTTCTAATTTGCCCCTTGAACAGTCTCTGATTATCCTCATCACTTATCAATATAATCACTTCTCAATAAAAAATGATGACTGGATGACGAGAGCCTTTAGAAAACCTAGGACTCTTTAGAGGGATCATTTGCTCATACATACTACACAAATACTACAACAGAAATAGCATCAGATAAAAGCACTTAAAGTACCGTCCCTGATATATTATTATATATGCCATTATGAGATTGTCAATGCTGATCCGCTGCCCAAGTAGTATTTTAGAGGAGCTCATTACTCTGGTTGTTTTAGCCCTCCCACAGGGACACAAGATAAACCTGATGGGTCATGAGATGATTTGTGGGGAAAAAGAAAGGGACAAAGAAAGTCTGAGTTTTGCTGCTCAAACCTGGATTCATTTTTCAAAAAAATTCTGTCTTTTCTTTTGTTGTGTGAATCAATGGGGAGTTACCCCTTTGAACCTCAAAGAGTTATTCAAATGAAACCATGTAGACATTCGGAGGAGAAACGTCTCCTCGGTGAAGCTGCTTTGGTACTTGCAACGTGAACAGACACTAATTTTTTCTGGCAAAATTTTTATTACAGGCACAGCGAGAAAGAGATGGGGAAAGTTGGGGAGAGAAAGAAAAGAAGGTGACACGCAGCAAAGGACCACAGGTCAAACTCTGGTTTAATTGCCACAATTAAAATGGTCAACACCATTTCTAAAATAGATTTGGCTTGAAAAAATATGATTTGCACACAGTGCAACCGCCGACAGGGGAAAGACTCAGCTGAATGAAGACAGCAGACTCCAGCACTGACATAATGCACACACAATATTCGAGCAGATGTTAAGATCTGGACACGTTGGGGAGAGATGCATGGCAGGCAATCAGCCTCTGTATAAACAGACTACAGTAGCCAATAAACATACAAATCACTTCCACCGACTACATTTCTGAAACAAATATGGTGTGAAAATGAAGGCCACAGGCCAGAGGGCCAGCTGAAGAACCACAGCTTATCAACACAGCTCAGTTTCCCTACGTGTGTAATTATGATCCATATCCTGAAATTGTTTGCATATTCCAAATCGTAATTGCCTGGATATATGGCCGAATACAAATTAACCAAACAAATAAAGAACAGATGAAGATGAGGATAAGAAGAAATATGCCACCAGTTAATAACCTGCAGAACTTGTTAAGGTCCCCTGTGTTTGTGTGTTGTGATGTTTGAACTGTCACTGCACAAGCGGTGAGGATGTGGAGCACGGATTTGAAGCAAGATAAAAAATTTAAAGAGTGCTGGTCAGACTGGTGATGGGTATCCTCTTCTGAAATGACTTTGAGGTGGGGAAATCAATAGCAGAGGTATTTTTGACATCTTATCCGTCCTCGCCCATGTCTGGAATGTGCTTTCTTGCCAAATTAAAAAAAAAAAATAGGTGTGGCTTTTTCCAGTGGCCACTGCAACACTACCGAGCCTCGGAGTGCTTGTCATTTGATACTGCACCTGTATGCAGGACGGTGAGGTACGATATATCTCTGACAGACAACACACAGTAATTGAGCTATCGGTTCTTGTCTCTGGGAAAGAAAAAAAAAGCAGCCTCCAGGACCTCCATAATGTTAAAAGGGGCTCGGTGAGTATCCTTGAGGAGAGTGTTTTGTGGTGTATGAATTAAACAGCTGTTTATACCGAGATGTAATGATTAGTGAAGCGGCTTAAATGATGGATCGTTGCCTGTATCCAAATATGCAAATATTTCCCCCCGAAAACATCAATTACTCAAAGACAAACCAGCGCCATGAATACAGCTGTGACACACAGACACTGACGCAAGATACACACTCGCATGAATACATGAATCGGTGAGTGAAGGCTGAAGTCTTTATGGATTACTTTCATTTCAATATTTAAAGTGATTTTTCAATAACAGCTTCAAAAGTGTGTACAAGGCTCTTTTGATTACTAATTAATATATATATTTCTAATATTAATAACAGGAGTAAATGAGGATTGGACCAGTTGTCCATAATGACAGTAGTTTAACTTTCTTTTGCTTTTTTTTTTGGTGGTGGTGGTGGTTGGAGGGGTCTGGTAAATTTCCATTTATCAGGTGAAAGGCACAGCCAGTGTTTTCCTTACAAAAGCACCATAATCAAGTGTATACACAGTGAATTGTTCATGCTCAGCTAATTTGTATGCAGCTTAGCGAAGCAGTGGCTGAGAGGCTAAGATATGAAAAATGAATGTCCTTGAGTATCTGCGCTGCTATACATTCCACAAGAGGGCTGCACAATTGATCTTGATCGAGCCCAATTATTTTTTCCATCTAAAGTGTAAAAGTTTGGAGCAGAAGTCAATGCCATTTTCTGTCTCTAAGATATGTAATAAAAGACATCAATCTATACTGGGGCGATATCAACCGGCGGCAGCTTCCTCCTCCTTCCTCTCGCTGGCTCAGCAACAGGTGCAGGAGCCTCTGAGACATATAGTGGGACTCATCAGTGGTGCAACACTGCCCTCTGGTGGCTCATTATAGACGTGGAAAGAAAACAGGAAACTGCCTCCAAACAATACCCATAAGTCCGTTTGTTGAGTTCAACAATTTGGCCATGTGATCATCCTTCCTGTCCATAGTAGCTTTACAGAGATGTGGACTCAGGCTACAACTACACAGGTTCATTCACAACTCATATAAGGCCTCGGCAGTTTCACTTCCACGTATCATGTTGCTCTATTTATAGTTGTGTATCCTCCACTGCAGCTCAGCAGGGAAACATGTTTGTTACTGCTCTGGGCAATTAGACATTTCTTTAAAAAGATGATTAATTGATTTATTTATAGGAGGAAAATTTCTCAACAGTGAAAGTAATGATTGTTTGCTGGGAGTTGTCTTGAAATCCATAATTGATTACACACTGATCAGATGATGTCATCTAGGTTTGGACTGTGAATGCAAACATTTTGCCATCATTGAATTTACACATTTATAAACAGCAGGTAAGTGGGGTGGAGTCTGAGGCCATAACGTGAGAGGCCAAGATATCAATCTATTAATCAATCAATCAGAATGACATGAGATCACTGGAAAGAACAGTCACAGCTTTGGACACACACTGCAAAACAAAAAATACAATATGCATTTGCAGCACTACTGCAGGATCCTGGCTCCCCAGTAGATGACAGACACCGACTGTGACTGTGGGTAACCAACATCAACATGGAAAAGGTAGAGGCAGTGAAAAAACCCAAGAATGTGCTGCTTTCCCAAGGAGACGAGGATGGAAACAAAATCCATTTCACATTTTCTAGAGGCTTCGTAGCAAACATATGGAGCAGTGACGGTGTGAAACAACAATCTGAATTACTCAAACAAGATGTGACTGATCCATTGAATATATATGGCTCATTGAACACCGAGGTGTTATCAGCGGTCCCTCTGCCACCAGTCAGAGGAGAGGTTGAGAGATTCAGCTGATTGTTGGCACTGAACGCTGCGATTGTCACTGCATGTTCCCTCCATACGTCCTCCTTTTCTCACAACTTTTTCTCTGGAACAGCAGACATCTTTTTCAGGGCAGAAGGAATTTACCTCAATGAGTCCGGAGTAAAACTGTTTATCTCCAACCTATTTTGCTTCCCGCGTCGCCCATCTACTCTCTGCCAAATACGGGGGAGACGAGAAGCATCAAAACAGCGATAAGACATAATGCAGTGTGCCAGAAAGCTTGACGCAGAGCCACCTCAGCCCCCACCTGAACTCAGTTTTAAACATGAGGGACATCCGAGCCAAGAGAGACAGTCTGTACCCCACATGCAAACTACCATCTGTGAGGATTTGTTTTTTCCGTCTCCTGAACCACATCCAGTTCTTGGCAAAAAAAAAAAAAAGGAAAGAAAACTTGAGGAAAATGTAGCAGTGACAGAGCTGGCATGGCTGCCCCAGTTTTGTTTACCATAAAGGGGTGGGCAAAACATGTCATACATTTCTCCCTACTTTCCTCCACGTCCTCTCCCTCCTGATTTATAATGACTCCTTAAAGAATAAAAACCCAGTCCAGCTCTGATCTTTGCAGGAAGCAGTCAACTGTTGGTGCCTCAGGTCAGGATTTAACAGGGTGAAACTGCTTTTAGATACAAAGCTGCACACTAAAAACCAAACAAAGAACTTCTGTTTTCCAAAGCCATTGATTGATTAGTTTCTCCTCTGTCATTTCCTTTGTGGCATTTGAAAATAACATGCCCTCTATAACTGCACTGTAACTGCACTTGCATTTTATTTTATTGATTTGAACGTCTTTTTTCTGAACTAATTTTTACTACATTGTTTTTGAATGTTGGTTTTTTCCCCAGAGTAAAGTATTTTGAATTTCGTTTGTCATGTGCTGCGTAACTGAAGCTGCCTTGCCTTCAGTCTTAGATGCCGTTTACAGGAACCAGTTTTTTGGTGATTCTGACACACACTTTGTGATTTGACAAATACACATAGCATAAAATGCATTTTAAAGTCTGATTTTACACATCAAGTTCATTCAGTCAAATGATAAATGTTAAATGCAATACGACTTTATACCCAAGTAAGAAAGCAGAAGGAAAATAACACTTTCAACATTATGAACAACAGTTTAATACAGAAGACGTATTTCCTCCAAATCAGACAAAAAAAAAAAAAAAAAAAAAAAAAAAAAAAATCCCCT
>OMNW01009565.1:25557-43047 GCA_900303245.1 Selene dorsalis
AAAAAAAAAAAAAAAAAAAAAAAAAGAAAGATACTTCCCCTTCAGTCACAAAACTATCCACTGCAGAGATCTGATGAGGCACCCACCATGGGAATGAACATGAAGTGATCAAAGAGGACATACGTTACTGTAGAGAGGCCTGTAACACTATAGTTTAGGTGGTCAATCGTCATCGTGCTGCTGCTGCATTTGTCAACCGAGTTTGAGGCTAAATTAATATTTGTATGTTGCAGCTTCTCTGTCGCGTCCTTCAGATTGTAAAACCACAGGAGAGATTTAGTGGGAGACATCACTGACAGATGCTCCACGATTTGTCATCACAATACAAATGATTATCATTTTAACACATTACATTTTCGACATTTCAAATTCTGATTCTCCACAAAGACCTTTTTATACTTGGACCGAAGAAAATGCATTTATTCAGCATTAATCGTTTTTTCCCCCCTTTTTTTTCCTTCATCAGAAACTGTACACAGGTTATATTTCTGCTGACACAGACATGGAGGTTGCTTACTTGGGTTTATCATCTCAGAGTGTTATTTCCAAGTTATCTTAAAAAAAAAAAAATGCTGTGACACAAAAAGCAAAAATGCACGGTAATAACGTTCCCAAAAGCAATACTATAACAGAAAATACACAGTTGGCTGACTTCCACCAGCCTGTGGCAGGTTAACATGAACATTACAAGGAACAGAAGCTGTTTATAAAAAAAAAGAAAAAAAAGAAGAAGACAAACAACTTTTGTCTTCATTTTGCAACAATTATCATTACTAAATTCACACGAATGATGATGATGATGATTCAGCTCCATTCATGTTTGGAGCCTTCGCTCACAGCCGTGTCAGTTTTTTTTCAGGATTGTACCACTCAATTTTCAACATTTGTTCGCCTTATTCCACAGCTCAGTGTTGAAGTTTATAACATCACATCTGATTATCTTACAGTTGGGTCAAATACTTAAAATGTAGTTGAGTTTTAGGCTTAATTTGGTTTTTAAGTCACTTCTGGAGACAGTTCATCAAATTCCATTAGCCACAGACATAAGATGAACATTGATACTGTTTGCACAGAAACCTGCGACCAAGCAGAAACAGCAGTAACGATGACTACCAACAGAGAACGATCTCTTGTTGTCTGTTGTGCTGCCTTCATTTATTTCATCCACCGTTTTCCGCTCATCCTCCCTCACTTCCATTCACAGATGGGATAGGCACTTGAGTTGCCTAATGTCCCCTTATAATCACCATGATATATAAAACAAGAGCAGTGATGCTAATGAGGTCATTATTTAAGACAATTAGTGCATTCATTTCTAAAACAGATCTCCACATGACAAACTGCAAGAGAGACGAACACAGAGAGCAATTACACTTTCAAGAAGTTGAACAATTTATCTAACATGTACATCCCAGAAAGACCGAAGATCTAGTTAGACACTACAAATTTCTCATTATGGCCCGTTACTGAACAACTACTACAGAAAGATGAAATTATGTCCCACATATATTTGTCACAGTAGCAGGAACTAAGAACAAGCATCTGCTCATTTCCCCAATCATACTTCTACAATGAGTTCATCTGTGAAAGGAAGTGGCCTCGGACTTACAGATGAAGGCAAACTTTACATAAAAATCAGAAAAACCACCAACACACTTAGGTCTCTCTCTCATCTCTCTCTGCTTATCTGTATCTCACAGATTCCATTTGAGCTTAGAGGTCAAGGGAATAATCCTCATTGCGGCCGGGAGGCAGGTTCTGTGGTCGTGACTGAGGCACACAGGCTTGCTGATGTCATCTGTTATTGCCAAACTCATCAGATGACCACCACTTTTTTTTAAACAATACAAAGTAGAAAAAACATCTGGGTTCTAAAAACCACCATGCACACAACTCGCACACAGACACACACACACACACACTCACCAACACACTCGCATCCAAATAAAACATCTGCTCTCACATGATGAGAGTTAGGCTGGCAACGATCACTGAGGTTGAATGTAGGAAGGCAGTGCATGGAAAAGGCAAACTGGCATCAGGGACTGATTAAGTGGACCTGCTCTCTGACTGAGACTCACTGTGGCTTACAGGGCCTTCTTGTTGACCGACTTGTGTAGGGGGAGTCAGTGTGTAAGGGGGCGGGGCTTCATTTATGCAAGTCGAGTCTCCGCCCTCAGAAATGACAGGCGTGTGACGGGAGGGACGAGGAGCATCGGCCTCGTCGCCGTGAGCACACTCGCTGTAGGGAGGTGGCTTCAGATCGTCCTCTGAAAGGAGAGAGGAAGTCAGGACAACCAGTCAATCAGCTGTCAACAAGTATATATTCAAGCACAAGGACAAAACAGCTTCAACATCGGGCCTGCGTGGTCAAAATGAGATCGCAATCTTGTTTCATGCCTCCGTACAATCTCATTTTTATGTGACAGGGATGATTCTGCTGTGTTTGCACTCGCAGCAACATCCACTGCATCAAAAAGACTCTCCCTATTTCTCCTTTCTGCCGCAACTGACGGGTGACAAATTGTGCACTAGAAGGAAGGACAACACATTGATCTAGATAAGTCTCTAAAGTGAGAAAGATTAAGGTTGACCAAAGATGGTGAGGGAGAGCAAACATGTTCCCATTGTCAGGTCTTACAAAAATAGCTGATCACAGACCAGTGGTATCACCTAAGCATGAACAAGGGCTTAAGCACAGACAGAATGATAAAGGTTGAAACTCACATGAGAATACATCTACTGCCCGCAAACCCTGAACCCCCCTCCCCCCGAGACAAGAGCGAAAATGTGTCTGCAACATGATGTAATACAATTAGTGGTGAAACCATTTCCACCCTCCATCCTGCTGTCGTTTACAAAAGAGGACACTGAAACTTAAGTAGACATCTGACATGTGAAAAGACACACAAAGTTAGAAGCATAATGGAAAAATAACAAGCTTTATCCTACTTTAAACATTACTGTCGAGAAGCAGGGAGACCATCAGGATGGTGAGGGAAAGAAATAAAAATGTAAAAATAGAAATGGATTGGGGAGGTGTGGGGGGAAGCGCAGAGAGAGAGGGCAAGATGTGACAGCTCCTAAGGCATCAGCTGTGTGCTGAGAACATGAGTCCCCCTTAATGGAAACAAGTTAATGATAATAGTAATAAATGTATTTATACAGCGCATTTATTTCAAACACACAGATTACAAGGTGCATTGACACACAAATCAAAAGCGATGAAAATCAAAAGCGAGGCAGGGATAAGTCACAGCAGAGGGGCAAACAGCATGAGGACGAACAGAGGGAGCAGCCATACACACTAAACACACACACACACATGCAAACACAATAAAAGCAACAGCAGAGCGATATGGAGAAGATCCAAAGTCAGCGTCACACAAAAGCAAGTCTAGCAAAATGAGTTTTAAGAAATGATTCGGAAGTTTGCAATTTCCCCCCTTTGTCCACAGACCACAGAAGTGAGTTAACTCTGACTAACATATGAGGCGGGGTTAAAGAAAGAAAACTTTGGAAGTACTGGATTCATTATGATTAAGTTACGGACACATACAGACAACGTACTCTTTGTGCACGTATGAAAATTTCAAACAGAAATGCTCCTTTACACGTGATCTGTTCTCCGGAGTCATGCTTTAAACTCCATCTGGAGTTAGTTTCCTGGTTGTAGCAATGACCCCCATAATCAGTCCTGCACATAAATCTCCAGTCGTGCCCTCATGGTCCTGATTATGATGGAGTCCTGACATAGCTGGGTAATGAGGTAGCTGGATTTTGTGGACATATGTAGGTAGCTGGATTAATAAAATGCACTCTGATCAGCATTTGGCCTCTGTTCAGTTAATGGTGAAGGAGCAGCAGTCGAGTGTAGAGCCTGAAGTGACCAACATGATGTGGCTAAAGCAGCAGCAGCAGATAAACCACATGGGAACAGCAAGAACCATGACTGGTCAGAAGCGACATTATTCAGTGAACATGACATGAGGCAAACTGGGAAAAAAAAGTCTCACTTATCAGTGACCTCAACACTCAGCCCACAGTGTCTGCATTTATAATTATAAAATACCACGGCCAAGAATTTTGAGTTAAAGGAAGTTGTGTAACAAAAGAGGAACAATAACAATGAAGAAGTCTCCGTCGGCCCGATGAATGAGGAAGCAAGCAAGTGCATGATATAATACTGTGTGTACTGTAGTGTTTAGCTCTGTGTGTGTGTGTGTGTGTGCTACCTCCAGAGACTGCCTCATATGGTGGTGGCATGTCCAGGTGGGAGAAGGATGCGGCCGGTGGCAGGGCTGTGGAGGGCTCTTCTATCGACAGGTCATCCTGAACGCCATACCAACTAGGCCACACAGATGTTTGCTGTGGAAACAGAGAAATGTAGAATTATTCACGAGTATACACAGTACTGTTCTTTTATGTTGCAATGTAAGCTTAATTCCAGCTTAGTGTCCTTTTTTAGAGGAGGTTAAGAAATCGGTAAAGTTAAAGCAAACCAACTCTGTTACTACACATTTGAGACATTATCAGGGGCAAGACCACACTGCAGGTAGTAGAGCTGTGTCTGCTATCGACAAGCCAAGTAAGTAACAGCAGCACAGTCTCCAGAACTAAACCCTGGAGCTGGTTTGGGAAGAACTGGACAGAAAGTCAGCCTTCATGTGCAACTCACTCGTGGGAACTTCTGCAACAGTGCTGGGATGAACTCTGAAAAGCTAACAGTATGTGAGTCAACACTGCTGGCATTACTGGGATACGAGCTGGGCTGGTTTTACTGCACACACTTCAGGAGAGGACGGTGCTGCTGGTTGAATTTATGCATGTGATCCTCCAGTGAGCGTCCCTTTGAAACGCTCTGCTTCAGGCCAACACTGACACACACAAATCTCACCAGGATGACGTACAGACGTCACTAAACAAACAGCAAGACGATATTCTTAGAGGACAAAGAGTTGCTGTCCGTCTTCTACCTCTTTTCTGTGTTTAACAAATTTTACAAAAATCAGCCGACCTAAACCTGATGAACCATTTCACCCCTACATAGAGTTGTTTATACAAAATGCAGGAGTGTGACTTCTGCCAGCTGATCAGATAAATAAGCAGTGGTTATATTTGTCATGTTAGCCTGCACTATTAATACCATTTATCCAACATACATTTTCTGTTGGACAAAAGCTGACAAGGAGAGTGAGTGGCTACTTGTCAGTTTTAGGGCCGAGCTAGAATTACGACTCACATGTTTGTTTTATCTCCCCAATCTCCTCTGGAGATGATCTCAATCCTTTTTATACTTGTTATCCGACTAATTGCAATGGTAACAGGAAGAAGGCCCATGCAGATCAAGCAGGCAGTCCAGCGATAATAGACTGATGACCTTGGAGATTGATGCCTTAATTAGTTCAAAATTGCCATCCTGTTGTTGTGGGTGTGATAGAGAGAGATGAGGATAGATGCAGCGCACACAGACCATGTGGAGTTCAAGGCAATTAGCACACAATTAACCTAAAATAGTTCATAAAGTAGCAAGGTAGCAAGTGCTCTGTGGCCTGGTACCTGGTGATTTTGTATTGGAAACCACCATATTAAAAGAAATTAAAATTCATGCAGGAAATAAACAAGACCAGAACTAATTAAGCCAAGGTCTTATAACTTGTAATCTATCAGTCTCTCCCATCTCTCTCTGTGCAGCCAACATGTATCTATTTAGCCCACAGCTCATCTGGGCTCATTTTGTCTCTTCAAGTAGCCATGAGTAAAACTGTCCAAGAGGCTGATACTACATCAAGACTTTCCCCTACTGCGTTTGATTCATTTAAGCCTAGGACTCGAGATGTCTTGGCGTCTCTCCAGAAAACTTTCAGTTGCCGGGTTATGGATGACCGTGGGGCCTCCCTGCTGCACATTCCATTAAAATCTAAACAGGGAACATTATACAGCCGAGATGTCAGAGGGAACAAGGGGAGAGGAGGGAAGGAAGAGGAACAGTAAAAAAGCAGAAGAGGAGAAAAGAGAAGACCGCATGAGAGGAAGTGGGAGCTGACCAAACAGTAGCAGGACAAGGTGAAATCAGGTCACTGTGGAGGCCAAAGAGGAGAAAAAAACAGAAGCTCAAAGGCAAGAAGAAAGTGGAAAAGGTCTCTGAGCTGTTGCCGGACATGTAACCACTATCCAGTACATGCATGTCTGATATGACACCACGTTGTCTAAAGCTGGACTGGACATTCTCCAGAATAAAACACTTCAGTTAACACACAGGATGTCGCAACTGGTCTGGGGAAACCCAAGGTCAAAAACCGCAGCATCTCTTAAGTTTCAACTGCATCATTTATTTTTTGTAGCATTTCCTGTTGCAAAAATATTCCAAACGTAGCTAAAAATATCACTGCATGTGCCTGTTGAATGTATCTACCACAATTAAAAATAAATGAAAAGGAGGTGTGAAGCCGAGGTCATGAAGAAATGACTCCGCTGATGCAGAAAGCCATTTAAATGGATCTGATTGTTTCATGTGTTGATATCTTTGTCATTCATGCAACATTTTGTAAAAACTACAAAGAACTGGGCAAATGTTCAAAGAGCATTTCTGTGCAGGTTCTGAATCGTGGAGATTGCTTCCAGGTGTTTTAGGGAGGCAGTAAAGCAGAAAGGTCCTGGAGGAAACACAAACAGGATGACTGTCTACACCTGTAGCATAGCCCAAAGAAAAACCATTACTATTCTAGATATATCTCTGCAAACACCCAGGGGTGGCAATAAAACAGAAACCTGCATTTCAGAGTGAATTTCAAAATATATATAGATACAGCAAAATGTAAGAAGTTACAAACCAAACAGAAACACTATACAACCATGAAGCTCATTTCATGCCCTTAAAGGCCAGTCGAGACAAACTACATTACATAAACTATTCACAATGTCAAGCTAATTAAATATTTGGCGGAGACTATGCTTGTTGTTCTGCGTGGCTTATGATTTCCATGGGACAAGAGATAGTAACAAAAATAATCCAGTTAAAGAAATGAAGCAGCAAACATAGCACAGAAAATATCTGTGCCTGACATTTTGGATGTTGGGAAATAAGTTGACCTTAGAAGGGACACACACACACTGCTGTCTGTAAATCAGTCTACTCCTGTCTTTCTGTCTGTGTCTTCACTGATCATATTTGCACAAAAACTTCACATGCAGGGTTAAAATTTTACAAACGTCCACTCGCACACTCGATGTTTCATTCTAACTGACGAGCTGTCAAACCTGTGACCTGCCTTTTCAGACCTTTAACGTCAACAAGGTCAAACAAACTTCACAGAAAAATGTCACTATACAAGTACATGCAAAAGCAGACGCATGCACCAATTAAGGCGACTTCACAGAGTGAGTATGTGACTGAAACTGACATGTAGCCCGTCTTGTCATTTCAGTGAAAATGACTAACTGAAAACCACATGTCCTCTCATGAGTGCAAACAACTCCTCTGCAGAAATGTAGCACAACCGTGGCCTCATTTGACTTTCTCTAGCTCACTCTTCTTGTGTGGTGTGCTGTACTCAACTCTCTCACCTCTCTCTGATACCAAGAAGACACTTAGACACAAACCACAACAGAGGTACATGCTAATGGAGCAGAGCCATTTCAGCTAGACAATGAGTTTGAAAATACTTTGCTGTGGTCATAAAATGTGTACTTACACTCTGTCTCTCACACATCTGATGAAGGTATGCCCTTCCTCCAACAATGACTATCTGAGCATTGCGAGGGTTGCTCAGGTATGCTGCAAGTTGCCTCTGTCTTGATCGGTACCAGCACACATAGAAGAATATCTTGATGATGATGAATATGATGACAACTCTGTAACGGAGAGAGGAAAGGCATAAAGAATGGGGAGTAGGAGAGGAGTGGACAGTTTTATGCATTCATTCTCAACTATGCTTTTATTAATAAAGAAGAGATATGTGAGTATAAATACATGAATTATACTTACATGTACCAGTACAGCTCCATTTTTGTGAGATGTCACTGAGCAGAGGTTCTCATAGCTGAGGGGTATGTAGCTGATCCCTGGCCAAAAACACAACTTGCCCTGAAAACAGTAACAATTATAAGTAATCTTTTTTTTTTTTTTTTTAACAAAGTGGCAACATCCTTTATCTTTCATTATTTTGCTTTATATTTGTAAATCCAGAAGCTTCATGTATCAAACCATCAGAGGTACACTGAGTCAAATGTACAAACACTTGGTAATAACTTAAAACAGATGGTAACTTCAGCACGACGACCTGACCGTTAACTTAAACTTAGCTAAAAATATTGCGCACGTTAACAGGATTTTGTGGACTTACGTCGCAGCAACTCCTTGACTTTACAGAGTTAGGTGACAAGGTGAGCTGTTTCCCTTGTCATTTCTGGGGTTGTGATGCGAGCACAGCTCCAGGAACCAGCTGAAGCTACCGCTAGTTTAGCTAGGCTAACGTGTAGCAGGCCACAACGACAACAACAGCCGTTACTCTATTTACCCACGCGGAGAACAAAACAACAACCGGCGTCGAGCTGTTTTATGAACATACCCTCTTGTTTTTATCTTCAAACTCACCACCTGCTAACTCGGAAAGCCGCTCGTAAACCCAACACGGAAGAAACAACTTAACTTCAGTAAATTAGCTAGCGTTTACTGACTTAGTACATCCTTGTGCGTTCACGGCTGCCTTCGGTCACAGTGGGCGGCGTTCACGGGATGGTTGCTTTCGCTGCTTCCCGGAGAGCGACCACTCCCACAGCGGTGTCGATACATTTACTTTGATGGTTTCATGAATTACATCCAGAAATGACGCTCTGGTGACCGTTGACAACAACAGTATGGTAGTTTATGCCTTCACGGAAGAACGGAAATTAGAAATCCCAGATCACGTTGGTTCATCGATGTTTTAAGTTACAGTATAACACAATACAACAAACAATACGATATAAAGATTAGATTATAAATAGTGATCAAGTTATACTCCTTTCTGAATATCTATCAATTATTAAAAATGATCTCGCTGACTTATTAGTTGCGCGTTTTTAATTGAGGTGTAGCATAGACTGCAATATTTCCGAGGGTCTCCAAAGGCAGCATAGCTTTTGTCGGACAAAGGGCTAATAATGGGACCAAATATGTACATAAGATGCCACGGTGTTTTACACGATTAATATCAGAACATGAAAAAATCAGAATAACAACTATTTCTTCAGAGTGATCAAGGTGGTCAATGTTTAAAATCTGATCCTTAGTAAATAATAAGTCTCCCCCTGGTACTACTATTGATATTATAATACTATAAAAACACATGCAAAAATTCCTGCAAAGATGTGAATGAAAGGGGGTTAATAAAATAACACAAAAGGTCGTATTAAGTTGCTGCCTCTGTTCAGTCTGTGCCTCCATCTAGTGGCTATTGTTTTGTATTGCAAACGACTGTTTCAGAAAACTAGATTAAATATGCATATTTTAACAAAGCAGATATAGGAGAATACAGAGAATGGCCATGTGACTGAGATAATTTCTGAGCAGAGTAAAAGGGATTCTCTCTGCTTTGAACAGACCTTTTGGCTGAGTAGACCAGTCTGGCTTACGCAAGGCTATTTGTGCGGATAAAACCTGGGGAGTCAAAATTACCACCAACGTGCAAATCAAACCAAACATACAATTCAATAAGGATACAAAATGAATCATAGTGACACGCATAGTTTTAATGCAACACTGTCAAAATTTTTGTTGTATGTGACCAACATTGTATTACAATTTAAAAGCATCTTTTATTACACATTGCTACAAGATTCATCAAAAATAAAAATCTGAACAAAACCAACCAACAAAATATTTGTAGTGCATCTGTACATCTTATAGAAACAGAAACACTTACAGTGTCAAATGATCATTTATCTGTGAAGAGACTGTGCTTTGCAAAGCTCTTCAAGCGCTGACCAATACATTGTTGTTGCAAAGTCTAAATCAGAGGTGTCTGTTTAAATCAGGTACATTGTTGATGTTTGACATAACAACTTTTATCACAAATTTGTCAAATGACTCTAACCTGCCTCTTAGAAGCCCATTTTCACATTTTTTTATTCCTCCTTCCATTCATCATTTCTCCTATCGGTTATCCTCCACGATAATGGTCCGTCTTGGGTAGGTGTCAATCTCCACAAATATGTAACGAAACTCGTACTTTCCAGTTTCATTATTCTGTAAAATAAAAGTAAGTTATTTGTTTTTTGTTTTTTTTACAATAAAACAATACCCAGTGCCACCTTTAGTCTGATATTTTACAGCTATTCTTTAAGCTGCCTTTTAACTAATAATTAGAAAAATACTAACCTCTTTAGATTCTGAGTGTACAGTTCCTTTGAGACCTGGTTCTGAGCCTTCGATGTAAAACTTGAGTCTCATATGCTTCAGTCCGTCTTTCAGGTACTCCATGTGACTACGCAACAAACACACATATTATAATACATTAATACAAGCACCACACAGATGTTTACTTATGGACTTATTTTATTCATCTCCCTTCTTCATATATTCAGTCAGTGATAATTGGACACTGATGTGCAACTTTAATATAACAATACATTTGCTGTTCCATAATAATTGAATTCGTACCTGACTTGCTGCCTCCTTCCTCGACGGGTGGTCTCACCATAACATTTGATTGGCTCTCCAAATGCACCAATCACCTACATTTTCAACAACATCAGGTATGACTTAAGACATATGAAGCTGTATTGTTCCTGATAAATCTACACAATCTGTGCAGCAATATAAAATATACAGTACAATACAGTTTAGGAGGATGACGCTGTTTGCCCTCAGCAGTCAGCGATGTCATTCTTACCTCTGGGTGTGACTTGACTTTGTCGAAGGCTTTTCCGTAGACTTTATTTGGGCTGGAGGAAGAAAACAGCTCCTGAAAGACCACATACAACAGCCCACCTAACACACGCACCACACACACAGGTCCAAACATTTACACTCCGATTTGATTTGACATGAGGAGTGAATCTGCTTGATAATTTAGTCACCTGTCACTCCAAGCCCGATGAGTACAACTATCAAGTAGGTGAAGTCTCTGCCAGCGTCCTTCACTGCAAAACACCATTGGAATAGTAATTCAACTTTATATCATATTACACTGTAAAATGTTACACTCAGTAGTCGCTTTGGCAGTGTGAAAAATCTCTTACAATTAAAGCTACTGAAATCAGAACTGACACTCAGACAGCACAGTGTGTTTTGTTTCTTACCTTTCTGAGCAGCTGAGGGCTTTGGACTTCCACCCTGATACCTGGACACTGACTTGTCTCTTTCCCCGGGGCTGCTCTTATTTCTGGCTGAGAATGTGAGGCAGACCCCTCTCCGTGCCTGTGCCCCGCTGAAGCAGCTCAGCGCCGGCAGGACACACGCAGGAGCCTCGGCCCTCCTGAGGAGGGTCCCTGTGGACACGGAGGACACCGTCCTGTGCGTGTGGACGAGCAGACTAAACGCGTGCGTCTGTTTGTACGTGTGCACGGTGTGCTGTGTCGCTGCCTGTTGAACATGTCGATGTAGGGCTTTGAGTATCCGTGTATAAATCATGGCTGTGTCCTCTGCGGATTAGCTTCAACTCCTGCCGGCTAGCAGTTTAGTTTATCTGTTAGCACGAAGACCGATGACACGGATCAAGCTGAGTCAAAGACCTGCTGCAGACAGCGAGGACATTAATGCACAGTATACACCGTTACTACTAAACTACTTCAGCTTATCAAGCTACATGCAGGACTGTGTCAAACTAATATTCTTGAGTCGCACACGTATGTCGTCACTCATCCAAATGGTTCATGGGAGATCGAGTTTTATGGAGACAAAAAAAAAATACACCATACATTCGCAGATATAAGAATATTTTTTTTTCGTTTGTATTATTAATATTTGCTAAATGCTTAACGTGTAAAAGCTACGGTAATACTTTAAACTTTATACTAGAGTATTTTGTGTTTTTTTGTTTGTTTTTGTTTTATGTCTAATGTTCACATTAGATCTATCGCTATTGTGACATCATCCATTTTAGCAGCTTTGAGTATCTGGATTTGTAAATTTTATGCATTTTGTAAAATAATCAGATATGTTTTGTCTAAATTTTATTTTCCATCTAAATCTGTAAAGGACAAGTAATACATGAAGTATATACCGGTATATATAAAGAAAACAGAAATTGTATTTTTCATTACCAGAACTTTTTTTTGGCATTTATTTATAGGCATTTGATTATTTAATCCTGTATTTATTTATTTATTTATGCCTCAAGGTGTTCACACACAGTTTGGACTTCTGGTAAGAAAATACAAAAGCTTGTGTCTTGTTGTTTCTAGCGGCCTAAAAACAGTCACATTTACATTAACTCAAAAATGTACCTAATATAGTGTAATTATAGTCTAAAAACACTGTGTATTGTTGAATAACTGAAAAAAAGAGTGTTTGAGCATTAACCCTGAACAAATCAGAATAGGAAGTTAGACACAACTGGCAAAATCACAATAAAATCAGTAAACATTGGTTTATTGAAAACATTGTGTCCAGCATTTTCTTAATGTGATATCAAATAAATGTTCAAATGGCTTAAAAAATACCAGAGTGCAATGAAACAAGGGGAAACAACATAAATAAGTCCTGTTCAGACATCAGTAAAAGTTGGAATAAAGAAAAGTTAGTTGAAGAGTCAGGTAGAATCATATTTGTTTCACATCACTTTATTTCATACATCCTGTTCTTTTGTCTTGTCAACAGGGCTCTCGGTAATTCTTAGATATAAAAACAACCTGATACTCTACTATAAAGACATGACATAAAAAATAAGAAATATAATGTAAATTCAGCAGCTGAAATATGCAATTTCATATTTTGATGGTTACATGAAAATGTTTAAAAAAGAAAACCTGATTCTGTTTTTTTTTTTTCTCAATGAACAACTTTACATTAAAGGTACTCTATTTCTCAATAAAACAAACGTTCAGTCCCATATCTGAAATGATCAGTGTTCCCATGGCTCCTCAATTTCCAGCGAGTCGTAGAGCACAGGAAGGGAAAACGCACCTCTGCAGTCCAAAGCAAAGAAGAAAAACTTGATGCTTACATCAACCTTTTTTTTTTTTTTTTATTCTTTATATTTTTTTTCTCATCACAACACTCTACATTGGTAAAGTTGCTTTGAGCAACAGTTCACTCAAGATGCACAAGGGAGAGAAACCTTAGCTCCAAATGCTGTCAAACTTGGCAAGATGCAGAGGAGTGATGCATCTGTCTGATGTATCTGCAGAGAAATGAAAACACTATTACTTGAAGTCTCTTCTGGGCCCTACACTTTTCATCTGCTGCCAGGCCGCGTGTGATCAAATTGCTTCAGACTTACTTAATTACTGAGGTGTCTTCCTCCATCTATATAGTGGCAGATGATTTGTGACTTAGTGTGTGTGTGTGTTGAAAGAGTGAAAAACACAGAATCAGAGAAAGAGGAGTGAATGTGTGTATGTCTGAGTTGTTGTCGGCACAGATGTGAAACGAAGAGACAACAGGCAGAGCAACAATGTTCATACAGAAAAAGAAAAAAAAACATGAGTTTATGTATGACAGGATCTGAATGAAAGGAAAAATATGGATGTAAAGAATATGTAATACATATATATACATAATACAAAATAATGTATACATAATGGAAAATACTCACGGACACATGACAGAGCTGATGAAAAGAAAGTGCATTATGAAAGACTGTGTGCGTCGCGTGACTTCATGTTACTGTGCTCAGTTCTGATCTACTTTTCTGACTTTACACCTAATATTATTTTCTCAACTTATTCCTACTTAGAAAACAGTTTTTGGAGTATGACGCTAATTCTTCTTACTTACATACTTGTACAAAAATCAAATTGGCTGATATTATTTGAACCAACTAGGAATCTCTTTTTGTCCTGTTTGGTGAAATAAATCTCTTCAGTTTGGTTTTGGTTTCTTCTTCTGACAAAAAAATCAGCCACAACAAAGAGACAGATATTGAAAAACATGAGTGTGAGAGAGATGTGGATGAAATGTGCAGACAGTCTGAGGATGCACTAAATGGAGAGAGAAACTACTGACCAAAAGACAATAAAACAAAGAAAAAAGGTGAAGCTTTATTGTTATTTATTTTTACAAAGCATCAATAAAATCAGCCCTGAAAGATAATCTGAGTAACTGTAAAAACTGTCATCCTTTCAATTTGCCCTTGTAGAAAAGTCTGTTTTTAATACAAAGATATGAAGCTCTTACAGTAGAAGAGGGTTAGAAGACAAACAGACTTGAAGTAAATATGTTTGCCAAAAACAAACAACAACAAAAAACAAACACACAAATAAACAAAACAACAACAACAACAGAGAAACAAAAGTACTCCTTGCCGAAATAAAGCTGCCAGTCAAAAAGTTAGTCAACATATTTCAAAGGGAGTTTGAGTTCAAATGAAAATGGTGATATTAATTTGCATATTTCTCTTAATCCAATGATTTAGCTAAGCAACTGCATGCAATGCCATTAATGAAATTTAAAGATGCTTTTTCTTAATCGCTTCTTATGACAATATGACTAATGCATTAGTGGATGGGGGCCTTTTGTACTTTAACGTTAGTATGTTAATGTTTCAATGGATATAAAGGAAGCATGCACAAGCCATACAACTGGACCTCGAGTGGTTATTCAGATTAAACTGCTTCTGGTTATTCCAACAGTATTAAATTTTTACTAGGTTAGTAATTAATTGAGTTTAATTCCAATTTTCACTAATAAAGTAAATTTCCCAACTTTGACAAACTGCAAGCATCTACATTTTGCTATTGAAATCATAATATGTATGCCACTAATTTGAAAAACACATGCTACAAAATTAACTCGAAGATGTTGGATCACATTAATTTTGTTATCAGCGAGGAATCTATGATAATGACAGGTACGTTTCTGACTAATGTTCAAAATTGAAATTTCAATAATCAATAATCATGTTCATTCTAAAGGTCCATATCTTTCCAGTGAGACAAAAAAGAATCTGGACTGACTCCAGTATGTATATAGCACAAAGCTGACTGAATTTTCCTCTCAACAGCACTGCAGCTGTCCGCTGTGTTCGTCTTTGCACATGAACACATATTCAGTATCCTTTCGTCATAGTGTCCCTTCATCATCAGCATCATGCTGGTGTAAATCTCCGCTCCGCTTTTTCATATGTCAGTGACGCCCGTTCGTACTGATCCAGGATTTCACTATTCTCAAGAAGTCTACATGATGGAGACAATGCAACATAATGTAGAACATAAGCAGACACACACATACACAACAGGACAGCACATTTTTCACACCAAAAGACACAACAATGGGTAACACTTCATGTGATTGCTCCATTATATGCTGGCACGAAGCTGCAAGCAGGACTTATTATAGCTCTCCACTGCATGATCTTTTTACTTAATTAAATTATGTAGTAAGGAATTGAAACAAACGATTTCTCGTTAGTTCTTTGCATTTTTCAATTTATGCAACTAATTTGTAATATTAATATCTTAAACTGTGCTTTACAACAACCTCATGAAAGCGTAGTTGAGGAGCATGCACATTAAAAGTTACACACAGGCATAGATACTATGCTTCACAGTTAACCAAACACAAAATCAAATACTACAACAAGTGACATAAATCATGCAGAACTACAGAGGAATTCTGTATGTGTGTGGTCAGTAAAGATCCGTGAATTACAAAAAGAGCTTAATAAAGTATTTAAATAATCTCAGTGTGCTTTGTTTAATGTGTGCAAAAATCCCACTGATGTAATTTAGTGAAAAACATCTGGGACTGTGTTTGCTTTAAAATCTGTGCTTGTACTTTTACATTGTTGATATAAATTATTTGCTTTGGGCCTTGTGGGAGAAAAAGAGGTTAGACATATAAACTGATCACAGCTTCAACTAAAAAAAGTCCATGCTAATGAATATTCACTGAGTGATCAAATGTATGTCCTCAGGAAAAGAGGACATACAGTAAACTTGAGCATCACAAACACTTCAAACAAACTCACTATAGGAGGACAAGATGGCTGCAAGCAAGAAAACCATCTTGGTGAAAATGAACAATTAAAAAAACATTAAAAAAACAAAAAACAACAACAAACAAAATAGAAATTTGTGCAAAAATCACAGAAAGGAGGAAAAAAAGAACTCACATAAAAATATATACTGACTGGGCAAATGATGACTACACAACATATAAAGATGTTGATTGTTGGATAAGGGTTCTTACCTTGAGATTGTCTCTTAGACCCTAGTTGTGTTGTACTCTGATTCATGTTTGCTCAAAGAGCCAATGAGGCAGAACCTGAAATGTCACGGCTCTTTCATTTAATATCAGATTCCTTTTGCATAGAGAGGTCAGAATGCATACTGTGCTACATAACAGCAACAAACTTCATAAGTGCTCTGCTAGTCTCTGGGAGCCTTGCATGCAGACTTGTAGAAAATGAATAATCAGTCAAGAACACTCTGGAAAGAGCACATAGAAAGTGCATGCAGGAGAAAGTTGCATGTTGAAAGTATTTTGTACTCTGATACCTTCATATATAGTTTTTTTTTTGTTCAGTTACTTTTCAAGCAAAGTGCGAGTACACGTTAAAAAAAGATTTTTTTAATATATAAAATCCTCTTCATGCCAAAATATTAAGCTATATAGAATATATGTCACATTTTCAGTATCATACTTAGGAATACAACTGCATATTTATGATCTCTATGAATACCAAGCACCAGGTCAAGCCCTTGGGTTAACAGTCAAAACTGGTCTGATTATAGAATGAACTAAAGAACAAAAAAAAAGAGGTCTGAATTTTTAAGATTTGTGACAAACCTCAAAGTACAGTAGTGTTATTGATGCAAGTAACTGTGTGAGGAAAGCTGGTATCTAGCTTGACAAGGATCAAGGATGAGCATGCAGGAGGGGGCAAATTTATCTGTTGTAATTTAGCCCTTTGTGGGAAAAATTGAAAGGGTATTTAATGATAGAAAGGGAACAAAGAACAAGGATCAATGCGAAAAAGAAGCTTATCATAACTTTAAAAAAGTAATGAGGGGAAGAGAAGAACGAAGCTAAAATAAGAGGAAAACTTAAATAAATGTAATTATCCCACACACATTTCAAACATCCCCATAGTTAACTCTAGGGTTGTTGTTCTTCCCTCATCAGAAATCTATAGATACTGACCGCTGTACTGCCTTTTCGTGGCGTGAAAGCCGGTGGCTGGTGGTGGGAACTTCTTCCAGGTCGTCGTCCAGGTCGCATCCATTGTCCGCTGCCTCTTGAGAATAGCTGTGCTTCATGACCAGGATGCTCCTGCGGTTTCCTGTGGCCGGCAGCAGGGGCCGCACTGCCATCGGCGGCTGTGGGAGGTCTGTGAGCAGGGTGGC
>OMNW01009566.1:0-27320 GCA_900303245.1 Selene dorsalis
GGAGTGTGTGGATGTGTGAGGAAGGAAGTTAGGTGTGATGCTGTGTGACTAACACCGGTCTCTGGAGCAGACAGCAAGGAGCTGAACTCTGCTGATGACTTTCTGCCACCCTGCGGAGACAGAGACCCACTCTTCTCATTAAAACTTACAACATGTGTCTAATGCTCAGATGTGTGTGTGTTTGTGTGACTGAATACCTGTGGGCAAGTTTATTTTGATCATGTGGATACACTGTGTGTATTAGTGTGTGTGTGTATGTGTGTGTATATGATCTACACCTGAATGTTATGATAGATATTCCTTCTGTTGGCAAGGTTAGATAAATTCTTTCGGCCTTACATGATATATCTTTGCTATCAGAATCTGAGTGTGATGTATTTGGCTCAGAGAGCAGGCGGAGCACAAATCCATCAGTTTGTGACATCTCTGGTGTCTGATGCACTTTTTCACATGAACATTTTTTTTTCCCCAAGAAATTGTTGAAAATGCTGATCTGACATAGTTCTAACTATTTTTTTCTGGACCTGTACTCTGTGTCTTATTGGCGAAAGATCCTGTGGAGAATGCCAGGAAAGATGGCAGAGAATTCTAGTGTCAAAAGTGAGCCAGACTAGACTTCACACCATCACAAGTACATGGTACTGTATGTGCCTTGAGCGCTACACTGTGTTCTCACCAAAAACTCCTTTTTTCTCCAGCTTGTACTTGTCAGCCATTTTTGTGAACCCAGGCACTCTGTCTGAGACATTTCTTGTAAAGCAGGCTCTCTGAGGAGATCAGACCTCATTTGAAAAGCTCAGATGCTGACCAACAACTGTCATGGCCCATGGCTACATTCCCTGAACAGTGGGGAGCTCCTGGCTCCAGGAAGTTGATTATTTTATAGTCACTGTTTTGGCACATATCCTTGCCTAAAAGCTCTGCAAGTCATTAGAAGACCATTTAAATAAACGTGAACCTCCACCAGGCAGAGGGATAAGCCTTGAGGGGGGCTGTGAGTAGTAATCCCCATGCATCACCTAGCAGGCTTAGTGCAAACTCTTTCTCGTGCACACACTCAGACAAACACGGGCAAAAAAAGATGGTCCGTACACACTCTCTGAGATACCGTGGAGCACACACAAGCGACAAAATGTGCTTTACAGTCACACACACACACTCACACAGATGCAGGGATTTGCTCAAGGAATTAATAGGCCCTTTCAAATGGCTCACACTCCGCATGAGAAATCCCGGGTCAAAAAGTGAGTCGTCGCTCGTGCTCACGCTCGCGCGACGCACAGCGGCTGTCATGTGGTCAAAGCTGCGGGTTAAGACGGGAGCAGGAATCAACAGCTGAGCAGCCGCTGCATGTATCTGTTCAACAATGCAACCTCGGATGTATGTGTGTGTATCTCTCACAAACACTTGCTCTCATCCCCAGAATCACAAAAACACAAATGTTACAGTAGTTACACAGCCAACTTTTCCACCACACACCCTCCAAGTCTCTTAAACACACACTTCCTTGTGCTACACACTCCTTTCCTCACCACCACACCTCCCTGCCCTGCTCCCTCACTAGCTGGCACCATAAAACTCCACCCGGCTCTTTCTGCCCTGAGCTGTTCCCATTCTGAAGCGGAATTGCAGCCTCCCCTTTTAAATCCCACAGTGGCAGACAGTATAAATGAAGTCGCTTCCCAGCCTAAAGCGCTGCATAACACCCTAATAACTTCTGTATGCCTTTTTGCCTGAATTAGCTGCGATGCCTTGCCCGCATCTCATCGGTGGGCGAGTGCCAGCCGTGCAGAGCTAATGACAGCTAATGACTGTTTACAGTGACGGGATCGTTGTTATCCCCACCCGCCCGCCAACCCAGTCTCCAGCTGTTATTATTATTATCACTGTACTGCTTTTGATAAGTCCCCACAGACACCCGTTTAAGTGTTTGCTTGATGAAAGGCCCTCCTGCTTCCATGCAGTTATGCCAAGATGATGTGATGGTTGGGTGTTTTTTTTCCCCCCCTCTCTCTCTTTCTCTCTCTCTTTCTCTCTTTCCTATTGTTTCACTGAGATGGGCTTCAGGAGAGTGTGCGTTCATGTGCTTTTGCATCCTCACATGCTGGCTCGCTCCCCATGTGTGTGTATGTATGTGTGAACACGCCAGATGATGGAGAACCAATTGAAAATGAGACGGTTTGCACATCTCTCTTTTTTTCTTGCGTGTGTGTGTGTGTGTCTAGTTAATTTATTCAGGTTATTTTCTCTTCTCCAGACCCATGCAAATGAGATTGAATGGGAAAGGATGACAAGCATTCAGGCACAGACAGCCTCATCTCTCTCTCCAACACTGCTCTGCCTAACTGCCTCTTTCTCTCTCTCTCTCTCTGTCTCCCTTTTCTTCACCTCTCTTTCCATCCTCCTCTCTCTCTCTCAGACACCTGGCTTTGCTCGGCGATAAATGCACATGTTCCCTTAAAAGCCGGTGAACACGGTGAGAGCGAGCCTCACCACAATGCACTGACCCCGTGAGGGTGGTTCTCGCAAACACTGCGCTCCCCTCGGTGGATTTGCTGTGACAGTTTGCCTCTGTAAGATAAGCTCCGCTAACCATTCCCGCTCAAGTGAAGCTGCTTTCTTTCCATTGTGTTTGGTAATAAGGCAAACAGCTCTGTTGGTGATCGCTGCTAATGCCACACGCCCCAAAACAGGCAACGTGATAGCATTGTCTTACAAAACCTTTTGATGTATGCAAGTGTGTTATATTAAAGAGTTTGTTAGTGTGAATGAGAATGTGTTAAGTCTGTGTCACTACAGATTAGTGTGTGTTCAAATCAAATAGGCATTTCCCAGTGTGTATGTGAAGTGTGTGTGTGTGTGTGTGTGTTTTAAAAGCCAGACTGTGCAGCTGACAGTGAGGACAGTGGCTAATAGTTCTGGTGTAATTAGTTTCAGATTTAGCGTGAAGATGCCATGTGTTGTTGTTCAGTGGGAATTATCATAATGAAGCATGCTCTCTGTCTTTGTTCTTCACACCCTCTGTCCCTTTTTGCTCCCTTCCCCTCCTCCTCTTCCTCCTCTTTGTTCCAGCTTTCGTCCACTTCCAAATATCTCCACTGCTTTTCCTTGTCTCTCACATCTTCGCTTCATTCAAGTCCTGTTACCCCTGTTCTTGACAAAATTGTTTTTCTCCCTCCCCCTCCCCTGCGCAGAGGTGCCGGTGTCCTCGGTGCTGTGCCTGTCCTCGGTCAGAGAGCTACCTGTCCAGGTGAGGGAACTCTACGCACAGGGTTTCGTCCTGGTCGCCGTCCACCCGTTTGTCCACCCCTGCGGCCCTCGCCACGCACACATCCAGCGCCAGCTCCACCGGGCCGTGCTGGTCCGAGAGATGCCAAGGTACACGAACTAATCCCCAGCAGCACTCTACCGAAGGCGACAGTATGACGCTGCAGAGTGATGAAGATAACAGTTATTGGGTTTCAGCTTGTGCAGCTTCATTGTTTGGGAGCCAATTGAATCCCATTATCACAAGCAAAATTCTCCACCTCACCTCCCTCTCTTGATGGAAAATTAATTACACATGAGTCAGCCACAAAAATGGCTAACTTTAGCTCAGTGCCCCAATTCCTTCACTTTTGACTATTCATGATAATATAGCGTGTGACTACCCCGTATACTGAGGAGCATGTCGCCTCTGTAACCCAGTTCTTCTTTTTTAACCTTCTTTTGACACTAATAAAACTTCAATGTTTGAGTTAAGTTTTCCACTCTCACTTCTGTCTCCATGGAAATGATTGACAGATCTGATCCAAAGTGAAACTGTGTACAATTAACATAATGTTTCCATAGGTCTGCATATCATTTCCATACCATATGTGACTGATCTTCAGGACATCGTATGATTCACCCTCTCTCACTGGAACTTCGTGATCATTATGATGGAGAAAATGTCTCGTACAGAGACGGGGACCCCTGTGGACCAGTCTTTTGACTCAGAGAACCATGGTTACATATGTAACCTCCTATTTGTTGTGACTTACTCTTTGCAATTACAAGAATTACTTTGCTGAGTCTACAGTTTAAGGCGTCCCCCCTGAGTTCAATCTGCTCTTTTAATGTGAATTCAAGGAATAGCGTAGTGCATTCGCACACACGCACACACTCTAGCGCACAGGCAGGTGCCAAGCTGCTCCTTTGATGCCCCTCCTGCCAAGTGGTCCCGCTGCTTCATGGCACCTGTCACCGTGGAGACGGCTGATTGCATCATCAGCGCTCGCCAGAGGGGAACGGCTCGCTGAAAGAGAGGAACCATCTCTCCATCCTTTCATCTGCTTTCTTCAGTGATGGCCGTCCCCCCCCTTTCCTTTTGTCCTCCTCACCCCCCTTCGTCCCCTTTACTCCGCCTTTTATCTCCCCATCACCGCCATCCCCTTTCATCAGAAACCCTAAAAGTGAAAGCAGAGAAATCTGACAGATCTACTGTTTCAAATCTAGCTGGGAATGTCACTCATGCCTCAGAGCACAAGATATTACCACGGCCTTCCCACTGACCTCAATCCAAATCTGAAGTGGCGTATCTGAATACTCCTTTTATGATGGTGTCTTGCAGCGGGAGCAGAAGAAAATTCAGTCCCTTTTTCTGTCTAATAAGTCTATTGTGATTGTGGTGAATGTGAGCTCTCCTTGAATGGGAAATTCAACCCTGTTCCAGAGATGACATTATGTTTCTGCTGTGATCGTTCTGGGTCAACGAGTGCTGATGAACATGAGCGTGTCTACCAGAACTGGCGGAGTCAAGGCTCATTTAGACCGTAATGTCAGTAGGTGCTTTAACTGCTCTGGCAATAAACAGGAAACGAACCTGTGGTACATGGTCTGGGTCGACGTTATAGAAGTGCATTTAACGTTCTCTGGTTCATAGGAGCAGAATCGAAGTGAAGTAAAACACATGTTAATGATGTTTTATGCTGAATATTTTTTTTTTCATTTCTCACCCTGTAGTTCAGAGAAAAGCCAACTGAGGTGTGCAGGTCATCGCCTGGAGACAGATGTCTGTGTGGCAGGTCACCAGGCCGCTGACCCAGAGGTGATCCAGAGCTACGTCAAGAGGGTGAGTACAGTGGACAGCAGATTGATGCCAACAAAGGGATTCTGAATTCATATTCTGTTTTTTCAGGGTATTTCAAATAGGATCTTAGTTATGAGGTATGTGTTTGGGTTGTAGAGGTCGTCTCATTGCTAGAATTATTTCAAGGAACTGCCCTGACACTTTTTAGTTGTTTTATCTAGTGTAAGAGTTTTAGTGATGAACTGGTTCATCTTTTTCTGTCTTGGAGCTGATTCTTATACTTCGGCTCAGAATCTACAGGTACAGATACACAGCCCAGCATTGCTGGTGCAAAAGTCTGAGACCAGTTTCCCCAAATGGGAAATGAGCCCAGAGTGTAAACACTGTGATTGGCCGAAATTTTATATAAGTTAACATGACGTCAAGGATTTCTGCGACATGTACCCCTAAGTTGGCAGCCGGTCCCTCTTTAAACCTGTTTTATTAGTTTTGCACAGGCGTACCCAGCTAGGTTCAAAATTACATAAGAGAATCTACCTGAATCTACTATTTCAAATCAAATAAAAGTTAGAGCAGTTCCCAGAAAAACAGAATTTCCCGGTGCAAAATCCAGACTGAGAGGAGCCGGTTCTCCATCCAGCCCTTATCTCCTCCACCTGACAGAGCCCTATCGCAGGTCGTCCCATAGATCTGCAGCAGCCCCCCTCACAAGGCTGAAAATAATGGCAAGGAATCAGGGACAATGGAACAGTATTAATAAATGAAATTAAAAAAGAGATTAAAATAAAAAAGCAACCACGTTGTCGTCACTGAGCTGAAGAAAGGCTCCAATGAGACGGCCCAGAAGACGCAACTAGCTGAAAGATACACCAGACTCTCTAATGGAAACTCTTATCTTTTATAACAACATGAAAAAGAATTTCTTTCAGTGCGTTAACATAAAAATGGGGCTGAAGAGTTTTTCCACTGAAGAAAGATAAGACAGCCAGAAAGATGGTAAGAGCAGCTCTGCAAGGAAAGTGGCAGGTTGTGACTTAATGAATGAACCTGATTAATTTTATTATGACAGTGACTTAGAAGTCACCAATCTGGTAAATGAGGCCAGTACCTGCACTGATACTGATCAGGTCCATCGGATGAGTGTATCCATGGAGAGTAAGTTATGTTCAATAGTCATGTGAGAGGAAGAGGAGCTCACAGACAGTTGGTCATCAGGCTCATTGGGACATCTTCAGTGTGTCCTCCTCCTGTGGTATGATGTTGTTCTGTCAGAGCACTTGATCTATGTAGAATCCCCCCCCCTCCTAACGTCTCTGTACTTGTTGTACTGCGTGTTTTCATATGTTCCTTTCATGTTGACGCAGCATTGCTGTGCCAGTGGAGTAAACATTCAGGGGCTCAAAAGGCTACAGGCAACTGTCTGTAATTGCCTGCTTGTGCCATATGGTAACAAGCCTCTGGTCCTGACGTGCAGAGCTTCTCCAATTCAAACAGAATTGATTTTTTAATTTCAAAATATTGCAAACTGAACTGATTGGGATGATTTTAACAATTCATATTGAGGGAAGATGCTCAAGAACCGAGTTGTGATATGATAGCTCCCAGATGGAAGAGGAAAGAAAACCAGCAAAACATACTGAACTCATGCATCTCAAGCAACGTTTTCCATGTTCCTGTAGCTGAGAAACAAAGAGAAGCGCTATACAATGCATAGGAGGGTGATCGTGGTTGGGGTGAACTATAGTGAGAGTTAACCTTAGAATCCCCAGCCAACCACAGCACCATCACTGGCATTTATCAGCTGTAAAACTCCGCTCATGAATTCGCCAACAGTCCTACAATGGGAAATGAAAATGTGCTCTATTGAATTGATTTGCATCTGAACACCCAGAGAGCACAAAGGGAAACCTGATTGGATGGAAATGCACATCACTGAGTATAATGTGATCGGCTCCGGCAGCGTGACATGAATAACCAATCAGATCACAAGCTGCCATAGAGTTTGAGATAAGAAACCACTGGGCAGACAGGGTGACAGGAGTGTGTGTGCACGTGCGTCTGTCTGTCCGTCCGTCCGTCTATTCAGTTTTGATATTCTATACCTCTATTTTTTCCAGCGCTCACCAGCTCCCCCCACCCTCAATTTGTTTTCATACACACTCATCAGATAAAAACTGTGTGTGAGTGTGTTGAGTATAATAGACAGACTGTTTACAGACCTGATGTGTGTGTGTGTACGGATGAGTGAAGTGTCAAAAGTAGTGGGTAATAGGGAAAGATGTGTCTCATTATTGTTCGGTGGTAGTTTGCAATCTGATTTCTCTCCCGTTGAGTCTGCCTGAAACTGTCAGCCCAAATATCAACTGACAATTAACCACCAGAGCTCCATGGGAGGGAGTGACACACATACACACACATGCACACACGTGCACAAGAGGGCAGACACACACACGGATGCGTTGAGATAATGAGGTCCTTTTGTCATTTGAATATTTGATCTTTGCAGATGATTAGGTAGGTTGTTATTCTGCAGGATATCCACTCGGCATACATCTGCCTTTTGTTTGTGTGTAAATGAGGCATTGTTTGTGTGACTGTAGTAGTAGAGATTTATTTCTGGTGCTGTCAATGATGTCTTTTATAAAAATCTGTCACTCAAGTTGGATTCTAATAGAGTTTTATGGGTGTGTGCAGGTGATAACATTGTGAGTGTATGTTTGCCTCCACAGATCCAGGATGTAGCGGAGCAAGGGGTGATGTTTGTGGGCTTTCTCCAGCAGCCAGGTGGTGGACCCTGCTTCTTGGGGAACTGGGACCCAGAGGAGCTGTCGTCTTTACACTCGAGCCCTTCGCCGATACACCGAGACCCCTTCAGCGCCAACACCAGCCCAACAGATCCAACAGAGGGACATCAAAATGGCGCAGAGCCTCTGCATCACCCCTTTGAACCTCAAGAGTTAGATCATGAAAATGTAGAATGTAGCACACAGCCTCCGCTGCCCAGAGAGCCAGACTTCAGCCATCTGAAACCCTCCAGGGGTTCAGAGCTCAACACAGAGGAGTCC
The DNA here is from genome assembly GCA_900303245.1 of Selene dorsalis. Taxonomy (NCBI): domain Eukaryota; kingdom Metazoa; phylum Chordata; class Actinopteri; order Carangiformes; family Carangidae; genus Selene; species Selene dorsalis. The sequence goes on from OMNW01009566.1 coordinate 8,116, forward strand.
AATGAACCGACCTCACAGATCAGTTTCAAAGTGTCACTAGAATCAACCAACCAACCTCAAAATCACAGCAAACCCGGTGTAGACACACTCCAGTGGTGTCCGAGTCAAAACACAGCAGATGACCAAGGGAGCCAGCTGCCTTTCAGCCCTTTAGAAATTGCAGGTACGGAGAGACGGCACACACGTAGTCTGTCAAAAGAATCTACAGAGCAACTATCTAACCAGAGAGGAAGAGAGGATTCAAGCTCAGACAGCTGGCACAGCTCTCCAGACCTGGAACGCAACTATGAAAAAAGGTCCAGCTCCGTCTGCGCAGACGGACAAAGCAGAGTAACGACACACAACAACAACAACCACATTCGGCTGAAGACTTCAGAGAAAGATAAGAGTACGACTTCACCACCGCCGCAGGCCAGTGAGTAACCCGTCTCCGCCTCGTCGCCTGGTTCGACAAGTCATCAGGATGCAAATTTCTCTCTTTTTCTCTCCAGTGGCTGATTTTCCTACTTGTTTGTGTCTGCAGGGATGCAGCTCTTTGCCCTGTACAACCACACAGGGGAGCTGAACACGTCTCTGAGGTTCTACTCGCTGAGGGTGCCACTTCGGGTACAAAAGGAAGCAGGGCTGATCACGGAAGTCGACGCGCAATGGCTTGACCACATGACTCAGCATTTCACCAGCGGTGCGCACCTCATCGACGGGTTTTTCCACCTCGGGGAGGACAATGGTAAGTTGCTTCTATCTTCTAATCAGAAGTGGGCGGTGGGTTAGAGCTGAAAACAGCTCTAAGTTTTCTTTTACTTGATGACTTCTTAAATGAATGGCTCAGTCTCTAAGAGGAATTTCCTTGGTTTAGTTGTATCCATGCTTGACAGGGGGAAAAAGCTGCTCAGGCTGTAGATCTCTGCTCCACTGCTGGGTAATGGATGATATGCGTGGAGTTATGTGCCGTAAGTCCGCGGCTTACACCATAAGTCACTGCTCAGTCACCCGTGGAATAAGTAGGCTTAAGCCATGGGAAAGGGGGATCAATAGTGAGAGATTGGCGAGTGTCTGAATCACATTCGCAACCTCCCTCTGTTTATCTGCCTCTGTGTCTAATTTGTCCTGTTTTGACTCTCCAGACAGTGGCGTCTCATCCGTGGACAGTGTTTTCATCTTCCAGAGCTCAGCAGAGGAGACCACAAACGCGTCCTATGATGCCATCGTGGTTGAGCAGTGGACCGTAGTTGATGTGGGTCTTTGAGTTTTTAATACTCTCTCTGGAGAGGAGAAATCCTTTGTGACTGAAGGCTTAAGCTGTTTTCTGTCAAACATTGCGTAAGAGTGGAGATGAAAGGAAAGAAGTGTGTGCAAGAGTTTCTGGTTGAGCTTAATTTTTGCGTACCTGCGCTGCAACATCTCAAGTTTATTGTGCGCCGCTGGTGAGTGATTAGTGTCTGTGTGTTTTCTCGGGCTCAGGGTGTGGTGGTGAAAGCAGACTACATCCCATTGCTCCAGTCTTTAGCTCCATATGGATGGAGGCTAATGTGTGTGTTACCCACGCCGATTGTCAAGACCAACAGGTACTGTACAGATCTCCACCTAAAGATATCACCATGACGACCGCAAACTCAAATCTCTGCATAACCTGTCTTTGTCTTTATACTTGATCACTGAGTAATATCACAACATCACCTAAAACTAACAAAGACTAATTAGTGCTTTGTTGGTTTCAGAGTCTTTATTCTTTTGTCCTAGCTGTCTTGTTCTGTTTTGGGATTAGGACTGACAGTGTATCTTAGATACACAGGACAGATGGTTTGAGATCTGACAAATCACTATCATATGCTCATCTCAACATGAAACCGCTTTTGAAATCTGTCGGGGCTGCGAACAAAAGCGCTGTCGCCGAAATGCTCCCGCCTTGTAGCCTGCCACTTTCCAAACCGCAGCGGATTTCAATACACGTAGTGATATGCAGGCTCGTCACATTATAACATAACAGGTAAGCGTGGTAAAAGTGCTGCTCTTTTGTTTCCGCAGTGACGGGAGTTTGTCGACCAAGCAGATCCTCTTCCTTCAGAGGCCCGTTTTGCAACGCAAGAGAAAAGACTTCAAGGTTTGTTCCCCTTTTGCTTCTTTGCAGCTAATCTGTCACTCGTCTCTGTTGCACCCCTAGGATACGCGACTTTATGTCACAGAAGGTGCCATTAAAAAGTCATGTTACTAAATATGGGATGTACAGCAAATATAAACCCGCACAGGAAAAGTCTAATAATAGGCGAATAGTCGGCCTGGAACTGTACAGGAAAGAGGCGTCAAAGAGAAAGGCTTTGTTGTGGTTTGTCAGGTGTCTAGAGAGACAGAAAGAAAAAAGACACAGCACAAAGCGCCAAACTGTCTGAGACACATCTATTTGATTTCAGATGCTGAGCCTCAGGGGTCGCAGCAAGGCAAAGAAAAACTCTCCAGGAGAAGAGGAGAGAGAGAGCAGGTCCCCTGCGACGGAGGCCAGGACGGACAGGTTGAGAACAAACACGAAAGAGGGGGAAGAGGAGGAAGCAGCAGAGGCGAGGAAGAGCAGGGCCGATGGAAGGAGCGAAAGGGCGAGCCTTCAGGAAGGTGGAGAGGAGAGGGAAGAGGATGGGCGACATCAAAAGGGCCCCTTGTTCCTGTCGGGGAGCGGTGTTTCTCTTGAAGACCAGGAGGAGGAAACTGACATTGACAAGATCCTTCTGTCCACGCAGGAGAAGTCGGTGAGATGGACAGATGTGTGTCACAGAGATGACGGGGCGGTCAAGGAGGAGGTGAAGATGGAAGAGAGGATCAAACACCAGCTGTTTTCTGGTGTCTGTTGACACGTTGGGCACAAAGCAGGCAGAGGGAAGATGAAATTGTGGTAGTTTATCAAAAAATCTTTGAAAGGAGTTTCTTGTTGAGCTTTTATTCTTGGTTCCTCTGAGGACCTTCCAGATGTAGTCATATATAGTGTATTTATATCACGTACTGTTGCTAATGCTTCAGTCTGCTCTGTTTAGGATGCGAGTCTTTGAGGTTGTAGCTCCCATCAAATGGGCGAGTGTTGTGCAGTTCCTCTGCTTTGGGTCAGTGTTGCTGTTTGATGTGTCTTAATATGAAACGAAACAAGACTGTACAGGACAATACAGTAGAACCCAGAACGAGCCTCCAGTCTAAGCCTTAAGTATTATTTTCTTGCCCATTGTTGTATTTTACTACGTTCTCATCATAGGACTGTTAAAAAGGGAGCATTGATTTCACTGGGTATTGTATTTTTCTATGTAAAATATATAAATGAAGCAGAAAACGACAGGAAAAGGTAACAAAAAGTGTGTAGGAAACTGCATTGAAACCTAACTGATTGGCCAGTTTTAGCTTATAAGATGTTGGTACCAATAAACAAATAGTTTGGGTATGCCAAAGATGTTTGAAATTATTTATCAACAGTTTTCATAACAAAATTCGTCCATCAGTGAGTTTATCAAGTTTCACTTAGAACATACTTTTCACAATCTTTTCCAAAAGGAATGATAAAAGTTTTCAAATAAAATAATTCAGTATCAGCAAGACTCTATGCTGTATTTGGGTAAGATGTGAAACATTTTACTGGGTCTCTAAATATTAAAGAGTGAGTTCATGTAACTTACCAGGAATGTTTACCATTAGTTCTAGTAGAAACTAGCTATGCAGATAGTTTTGGTTCTTTTTGGCCCAGTCAGTATAATTTTTATTTAAAAAGAAAAATCAGGATCTAAACACCTGTAACTCTGGATCATTCATCTCACATAATTTACATAGTGACTTCATCTTCATTGCCAATTATTTCCATTGACCTCCATTGTAGTGGTGTGGTCTAAAACCTGGTCACATCAAACCATAGTTGTTTGGAAGAGACATGAGTCAAATGAGAAAATGCTTATTTGTAATTTGAGTCAACTGACCCTTCAAGAGTTTCCTCTCCACAAAACATGTACATTCGAAATAAGCTATTTATGACTTATTTCCTGGACCACCAGTGTTGTGTGTATGTAATGTGACATGTAAGTCTTTATATAAAAGAAGAGGTCAATAAAGTGTTAAAGGAAATTCATATTTTAATTTCTTTCATATCTCACATTACCAGCATAAACAGTTTCTGCCTCCTAAGAGGCAGAAACAAAAAACAACTCAAAAATGAGTCGACGGTGTAACTCCCACTGAGAAACCACGACAAGGAGCTTGCAACCATCTCCGAGGGATGTTCACTGATCCAAGCCAATCAGAGACCACCTAGAGGTTCCATTACCGTGCACCGTGGGATACTCACTCCACTCTGGGAGGAGAAACTGTTCATGGGTATGTGGATGTGTGGGAGACGGGCACTGTGTATGTATCTAACAGTGTGAGCGAGTGAAACTAGTGGGGATGCTGCTCAATGTGGGAGACTGTTAAGATTTTGACACTAAAAATACACAAAGTGGTGTGAAGTTTGTGCGAGTAAAAAGTAGAAACAATCACTCCATTGTAACTCCGCCAAACAACTTTAAAATCCTCAGTTCTGCAAATAAATAGCTCAGTTATTCCAGTATATATACACATGGTCTAACAACACTTCTAAGCTTAAAAAGCAATAGATAGATTTTTATAAAAGAAAATGAGCCACTCAAACACTTGTGTACAGTGTAAAAATCACAGTACATGATATTGTTTTGCACTGATTCTCTATGTTCTAGAGACTTTAAAGCTATAGTTTGACATTTTGGTAAAAATTCTAATTTGCTTCCTGGCTGTGAGTTAGATGAGAAGATGAATATTAAGGTGCAGCCAATGATTGAGCTGTAGAAATATACGAGTTTCTCCCTGTTTACCATCTTTATGCCAAGCTAACAGGCTGCTGGCTGCAGCTTTGGGTTAAGCTGTCAGGAGCTGTGGTATCAATCTTCTCATTTAGCTTAGCAGAAAATCAAATAAGCGCATTTCCTGAAATGTCAAACTATTTCTTTGAGACATGCTCGCATAGGTTAATTGGTGCGTAAACATTTTGGTGGGAAAAAACTAAGCGTCACCTATTAATCCATTCAGGCAGAACCTCAGTCAAGCAAGTAAAGGTTGGAAATAAGAATACAGAGGTGAAATGTATCCATCATATAAAATTGTTGCATTATTCAGCAAGGAAGTGAGGTGGTCCATGTTTTTACAGTCTGCTCAGTCTTGCTGTTAAGATGTTAAGAAGTAAAACTCATCTCTATTGTCTAAGAGTCAGCTGCAAACTGAGCAGTGGGCGGTCCCAGCGGTCTGTCGCGCATCAGGCACAGGCCTCAGCAGGCGGCATCACAGGATGAATTTTCTCAGCTGCTCGAGCACTCATTAATATCCACATCACTGGAATATTTCAGTTGCTCTCCATTCTCACCAAACCCCATTCATCCTCCGCCTGAAGGCTACAAAGGGAATCAAGAGCCTGGAGGACAACCCTGTTGATTCCTGGGAACTGTTGTCGGAGGCTTTACCACCACTTCTCAAAGAGGATCCTGTCTTTAGAGAGGCCGAGGTCCATGAGGGTTTTTGATATTGCTTCAATCATGGGTGGGGGCCCACACAGGTAACACAAAGTCCTCTGTGGATCCACGTGAGCTCGTAACTCCTCCTCTGTGATTCTCCCGCCTGGAGAGACACAAGGGAAGTCGATCAATTAATCAAGACACCTACTCCCTCTGAGTCTCCCACGTGGAGCTTTGATAGTGTCTGTTCTACATGATGACACAGATAAATCAACAAAGACAGACCAAGCTACAAAGTGACAGTCACTCAATCATCCCAGCGTAACAAAGAAAAGTCCACATGTAGGAGTATACATACGTGTATGTGTGTGTATGGGCATTACTTACAGTTGATGAATGGCTGGAGGTGTGGGTCGACATCTGTGCTCTGTTGCGTGACGTGGAAGTCACAGGAGAACTTGTCAGGGAACTCCCGACATGCCTCAATGATGGAGCTCTAGGAACACAGAGGGCAGCTAGTGAGACATTTTTCTCTTCCTTACACACTGAAGCACAGCCTCCGTAGAGAGCACACACACATTTAGACCCTTTATACAGAGCTTACAGAAAAATTAAACAAAAAGAATACAAACAGGTCAAAAGATTTCCTGGGATTCCTGACAATAATCTCCAAAAATGTAATTCAAGAAGACACCTTGAAGAGCAGCTCCTGGCTGTTCTTGGCGCTGTAGCATAAGTGAGCGGTGCCGATGTTGTAGTCCCGACCGCCCGAGCCGCGGTGGAGATGCTGCAGATCTACAGCGTGCAGGAGAATGGAGTACAGAGGGTTGATCCCCACACCGCCGGCCACCAGCAGCAGGTCCACAGAGGGGTCAGAAGGCAACGGGTCGAAGAAGAAGTCCCCGCCCACACGCATGGCCACCTGGGAGCCCACTGTACACTGAGAGGAGAGAGCAGGCAAGTTAGACAGGTTGAAGAAGAGAGTCAGAGGAAAAAGTGGCAATAGACTGTGTTAGGATGGACTCCCAGCTTCTCCAAGAGCTCAGCAGCTCAAACATATGAAGCCTACAGTAAGTGTAGAATTACATTAACTAGATTAAAGACAAGCCTGAGGAAAAAAGAGACTTTCAGATCAGGGAGCATACACAACAAGCCTCTGCCAAGGTAAAAGTGATTTCACAAACTTCACAGTAAACGTCTTTAGAAGTCAAGAGGAGCAGTAAACACGGCATCATCTGCTTTTGTACACTTGTTAGCACGCGTACGTCTAACAACACCCGCACTCTTAATCTGTTATCATGGTCGCAGCACTTCCAGCGCCTGACGGAGAGCAGCCTGAGCGCAATATCAAACAAAAGGATCATCAAAAGATCCCGGAGCTGAGAGCTGTAAGTCTCTGAATACTCAAACACATCACACCGCTCTCTGTTACTTATGTACACACGGCGCAGTAGCTCAAAGCTGTTTATTAGGAGCCTTCATCAAACACTCAGCCTACAAACAAACATACACAGTTCAGAGGGAGAGGCGAGCTCGCAGGAAACATTGTTCATATTCACACAACAACACATGCAGTGGATTTAGAAAAGAAAAGAATACATAATTTGAGCTGCGTGCTCTTTATAGATACAATATAGTGTTACACAGCTATTGCGTATTTTATTTTAACAATCTTTCTATATTTTAATGACTTTTTTTCACTTTTATATATGTACTCTGTAGATCTTCAGAGCACAGCTGCATTTGTCTGAATGATCTGCTCTACACAGCTACATAGATAAAAACCTGCTTCTCTTAAAGGCTGAACAATTAACAATACAATAATGGACAACTGTTATCAAAATCATAACAAGGCCAAGAGCAACATATAACATCATATTCTCCAGATATTTTTTCAGTGACAATCACAGTTGCAATATGATGTTTTGTGCATCTTGTTTAGCACTGTCGTACAAATGAACAACTCTCTGGAATTAACTCGCAACAGCAGCATAACAAAGCCATGAGGTTAAAAAACAGAAGAAAAAGAGGAGAGAGAATTCTGAAAAGGAAATTAATAATTTCACTGGTTGAATGAACTACATGTACAATTAGTCTGAATCACCACTTTTTCATTCTGCCTTTTGGTACAGTTCGTCCTTCTGCATGGTCAGCCACAAAGAAAAGATATGAAACGAATTTGTGAAACATCATCTGGCTCCCCATTTTTCTTTCAGCACTTCACTTTTAGTGATGTACTGTGATTATGTAGCTTTGTTTCATTTTTCTAACCATATAACAGCTCCCCTTCTCACCACCCTCATCCTTTAACTCTACTCATTTGCTTTCCACATCCCTTTTCTTACACTCACACCTTCACACTGTTTCATCACCTCTCTCTCTCCCTCTCTCTCCCTCCCTCTCTCTCTCTCTCCCACATGCACTAGCAACTGGAGTCTTCCAAACCATTCGACAGCCTTGTGGACGATCAAATCTGCTTTTAGAGATTGTTCCCACTCCTAGGCAACAATCTTTACAACTCTAAATAATTTACCTGGGAAAATGACCACACACTGTAACATTGGAAGCTTTCAATATTGTACACACTATAATAAAATGATGACAACTATATCATCATCATGGAGAGAGTGTGTACTGCTGCGCTCACCGTAGTGTGGATCCAGTGCGCTGGTGGGTGTTTGGTGTATTTCACAGCCAGCTCGATGACCCCCTCCCGCTGCAGCAGACCCGGGCTGGAGCACATGGAGAAACCTCCAACCTTCTCCACGCCGGGGATGAAGAAATCCACCCTGCACACACAAACACAAATCATGATGGGAGTCAGATGAAGATTAATTTAGGATAAAATCTCCGATGCTTCATCCTGGCTTGCAAATGTCTGTTCACTACTATTAAATATCATAATGGTATGCCCATTGTTGTTAAACTTACCCAAGACCATCTTATTTAAACCATAACCAGGAAATCTAGCTGACTAAAATGTGCTGAACTGAGGTAGAGTGGTGACCTCTGACCTCGGTAGAGAGGGCAGTGGTTTCAGAAAGAAAGGGGAACAAAAGCAAAACAGATGGAAAGTTGCCTGCTTGGTTTGTTTTTTCAAAGTGTGCTGACCCTGTCTTACACCCGATGTGGTCGCATCTGTTCATCAACAAGTAAAAAGGGAAACAGCAACGCTGAACAGTCGGGCTAATGTTCCACCAACACAATGACCCACTGTTACTCTACAGAGACAACGACTCCACAACCCTCAGAGGCATCATAAATATGGATCTGCTGTGAGGACGCACACATATGTTCCTCCCACCTCCTCCATCTCCACCACCTCCTACTCCTCCTCCGCCTCTCCCACCTGGAGACCAAAGACTAACAGTCCTTCTTCCTCAGAAACAGTGAATCTCAAAGATTTCCATCTATTTAAATTCATTATCAGTCGCCGCAGGGCAACTGGCTCTTGGTTTTATATCTCAACACCGCCCACCTACAGTATGGGCTCATGTGCATGTTGTGCATGTGCACGGTACACTAATTAACACTGGCAGCGCAGATTGACAGACACAGACTTGAGGAAAAAGCTTCATCAGGAAAGAACTTAACTCATTATGATTAAAGGAGAGTCGCTGAAAGTTTCTGAAAGCACAGCATCTATACCACATCCTCACAAACAGCTCCGTTCAGTGTAAATCAGCGTAATATGATAGTTATGCCTCTTTCATTTTTGCTGTTCAAGGACCGTCAGTTTTCCTATTATAATGTCTTTCATTGTAAATGTGATTGTCTGGCTATTGCCACAGATACAAAAGGAATTTCTCAAAGATAGAACATTCCTCTGTTATAGACAGCAGTTACAAACAAGCCAGGTTTTCAAGCAAGTCACAGCTGGACCCATGCATGCAATTCAGTGCACGCAACAATTCACTGCACAAACCTATGAGCTCATAAAGTCATAAGAAGTATTTGGTTTGTCCTCGTTTGACAAAAACTCTTTAAACCTTCCCTTAACTGATGAAGTGCATTCCTTGTCTTCGTCTTATCAACAAAGGTCTTGAGCTATGGTGTAAGACTGTAAACTGTTTACTATAAAAGTTCGAAATAAGACAAGAAAACCAACAGGCCAGTGGTCGCACTAATCCAGCTCAACACTGCCACCTTATGGCCACTATCAGCATTGCAGGTGTTATAATGATACTCAGTGATGATTAACATAAAAGTGAGCTAGTATCCTATATTTCGGTAATTTATGCTGATCTGTTTAATGAAGAAAGTATTACCATAGCATTTCCTGTTTTAAACCTAACTATCCCTTGTTGCATCCATGCTATATTGGCAGAATATGAACAACAGGAGATGAATATCTAAAATGCATGTTAAATTCTTCTATATTATTCATTTGTCCCAAGAAGACAAGTAACAAATTTGTATAATAAAACACATCTAAGACAGAGTAACTTTTTAATTTCTCTGAGCCTCAGTGGTGCAATACCACAGGTGTCACAACACAATATCTTCCTTAATCTGACAGAAAATGTTTAACAAGTTAGTAACAACTTTATGTGACTTCTACTCACCACTGTCCCGCTTTGAAGCTGAAGTCCGGATGGACAGCTATCCTCAGACGCTTCACTGTCTCTGACTCATTCATGATTCCACATACCTGAGCTGGATACAGAGCCTGTCAGAAATTAACAAATAAGTTTATTATCAAAAGATGGGTCCTCAGAATTTGATGCAGTCACAAAGTGTCACAACTGACAGATACAGTCAGGATTAAGATATTTATTACAGAACATCAACTTACGTTTTGTCTGGAGTTGCTCGCTGTCCTCTCCAGATGGTCCATTTGTCTTTTGGAGGACATGTTTCTTCTAACAGAAATGACAGTTTGTCACTTGCCTTGAATGTCAAACCTCACCTCACAGAATCAGCTCAAAGTGACAGCACTCTTATATGACTGGAAGTTTTGAAAACAGCAAATGGACATTGCCCTCACTGTCAGCTGGCTTGAACCAACTTAAAGGGCCAGCAACCAAATTACCACCCAGTATATTTTGTAACTACCCATTTTGTGGCTAGTTCAGTCTCTCTGAACCTTGATTATGAGATGTTGTGGGATTTGAGTGACCCAAATTGAGGTGAGATTAGTTTTCTTAGTAACAGTGCTAAAAAAAATACATTGAAAGAACATCATAGTGTTCAGTTAACAAAAATTTAAATGGCTGGAATCTGGAAACTGGAAACTATCCGTGTGACTGTGTAACGCTAAAGATGTCTGTAAAATATTTATTTGGTGATCTGAGTGAAGTATGCCTCGACGGAAAACAAACTTTAACACAGACCTAGCTGTACAACCAATAGTCACTCCCCTGGGTAAATATAGTCCCCTTGTTGTCAGTCTCTGGTGAGTAGCCAGGACCGGAGACCACAACACACATACTCGGTATAATCGAGGTGAAACTCACGTTGTGGCGGTGCTGGGGCCCAGGAGCCGGCAGCACAACAGACCGGCAGTGGGACTGGACAGACTGAGGCCTCGGGCAGCTGAGGACAAGAAGCAGGGGGCGCTCATGACGACCTGCGTTCATATCAGAGAGGAGCAGAGAACATCTGGGCTTAGGAGTCAACATCACAAACCGAAAATACAGCGGATTAGTACATATTTCATCTCCTAAAAACCTCTCTCCGTTGATGAAGATCCGTACTCACAGCATATTCAACAGCTGGACCTTAAACAATGCGTTTTAGTCTCTGTGAGGGAGGACACCGCACCCCTAACTTCTGTCACAGAATAATCTAGTCCACCTTTACATTCATGTCCATGAATACCACCTAACTACACCAGCACGTGCCTCATCACCTCAGAGGAAGTGATAACACTCACTGCCATCCTCTGTGCTCTATTTTGTTTGACAGATTCACAAAATAACAAGCAGATTGGTCATAAAAGTGACATGGTTAAATCCGGTTGTGTGTATTATTATACTTATTTTCAACAGTTTGTCGTCAGCGGTTCCGTCATGCAGGTGACTGTTAGCTCGCTGACTGCAGCTGCTAGCTTGTCAGTGTTGGTGTTTTCTATTGAACAGACACGTTTAACGTCTGTAAACAAGAAGCTGCTGAGCTCATGTCCTTACCGATATAAGCGGGAAAAGTTGTTTCTGTCAAATGTCGTACATAGTGTTCGCCGGTATCTTCGGGTTCACCTTGGTGATGTTGTGATTACATGACACAGCTCGCGTTTCTTCTTCTTCGGTTGTTAGACGGCAGCCTCGCGTCTTCTTCGGGCGATTTGCATTCAGTTTGTTGCAGCAGCGCCCTCCTCTGGATGATTTGACTACAGTTCAAATCCAAAACACTGGGTTGTTCAGGTGTGAACAGATGTCTGTTCTGCAGCGTTTTCAGGTTTCAAAGCTGACGTAATTAAGTGTAAATTATGCAAATTCAAAATGTGTCTTTTTTTTCTGATGAAATGCTTTCATAGTTATTTCAGAGGAGTCGGTGTATAATTAATGCCCACATTCCTCTCTGTTTGCCACATGAAGATAAATCACTGGAAGAATTTTGGCACATTTCAGGTAATATTACAGTAATATTACACACAAAAATGCAAAAATTGAAGATTCTTTCATTAGTTGTGTTACTTAAAGAAAATAATGTAAATTAGTTGAATTACATCGATAGACAGTGGCTTTTCTATACCACGCACAAGTTGTGAGGCTACAAACTTGTATTTTCACACTATTTTCCTTCTTCCTAGCTGCATATCATGCTTCAGAACTTTTGTTTCTGGTTCCTTGACTTTGCAGTATAAATGTTTGGTGAGTCACAGGATGTTAGGCAGCAAAGTGACCAAGAGAGGGAGCTCACACTGATTACACACAGAGTACACTATAGAGCAGTCAACATTGCTTCCTTATAACAAAGGGAGAGTCTTTGGCATTCTTATGTGTGATGACTCCATGTATGATCACTATCGCTGAAACAACTCTTAATCACAGAGGCAATCATCTATGATACATAATTTTGAGTCAGTTGCCCATTTTATTTGATTTAATCAAAGTAATATTTAAAGTTGTTTCAAAACCCAGCACAAACAATGATTAATCTATCTGCAGTCTTTATGCTTCAAACGATTCCTAAATTAATTTTCATAAATAATGTTTTATTTTCCAGCCAAGCTGAGCTTTGCCTCTTAATCAATATTAAGTGAATGTGGTCAGTTGCTATTAATCAGGGAGTAACAACAGGTTAAAATAAAGGGTTTTGAAGGGTACTGGTTTCACTGCAAGTGAGACTGAGTCTGCAGCATATTCCACTCCCACCCAGACACCAAGTTATGAGGAGAACCAGTGGTTTTCTCAGTTTCTTCCTGACACAGTCAAGGAGGAAATGTTTAAAATCATGGATCCTGGCATAGATGAACCAAAGTCTTGGTTTGTATTCATCACTAGGGTGAAAATTGATGACTCTGAAAGTAAGAAGACAGGGAGAGCTGTGGTAGAAAAATCCACCCTCTGGTCTTTGAAAGGAGATGGTAGAACATGTGTACTTGTTGCTGAAAATGGAGCCAAAGGAAAATGGAGCATATGTCCAAAACACTTAACATCTTGATGACCAGAAGGGAGAAATCAAACTGAGTTGGGAGCTGAGATAGCCACTAAGAGTTGAGATGCTGTGTGTGGGTTTTCCCAGCACCTGGCTGTCTAGAGGGGGGCTAATGGAAGATGTCAGAAATGTCTCTCTGGCCTACAGCCTCATAGCCACAGAGGTCATAAACACTCAAACCTACTGTGAGCTCTTTGGGCCACACTAAGCCTGGAAATGATAACTTCAAAACTGAAACTGAAGAAACAGAGCCAAAAGAGACACTGCCTCTGCTGGAGGAGCCATCTAATGCTAAGAAGGAGGTCATCGCTGCAGTGATCAGATAGATACAGAGATAATTCCTGAGAAACTGGGAGCAGCAGAACCTGTAAAAAAGATGAGTTGGGATAACAAGTTGATCTTTTGGCTTTGTAATTTGACCAAATGGAAGAAAACATAGATGTACCAACCAAAGGCCAGGTCCCTGAGATTGATTTTTATTACACATGGAGCTAGTGCAGTGAAATATTGATTTGACTGTCGATTTCACTTATTATCACCACCAATAAAAGCCTCTGATGAAATATCAAGACCTGGCAATATTTTTGAATGATTTGAAGCTTCTTCTCTCCACACGATCAACATTATATAATCTGCTGAAAATAAATGTTTTGCTTTATTCTCTGTCAATTAGAAGCAGAGATTTTTATCCTTTACTCCAGCAACTCAGTGGTGAATAGTAAAATCAGAGTTAGTTAGTTAAGGCCTTTAAACTTTCGGTATAATGGGCCAGTTTTTGATTAGGGTTTATTGTCAATGGAAAGTCCTCATAAACCTGTTTGTGTGCATAGCTGAATAGTTTTTTTTATAGATGTGAGTTGTTGTGTTTGTCTGACTGTCATAGGAATAGCACCCAAGTTAAAACAATAAATACAAGGAAAATAACCAGTAAGTGTTAGATTCCTTTCTACATTCCTGAGCGTTTCATCTGTAGTGTCTGTGGAGCAGCTCAGGTAGTTCCAGCTGCTTTGCTCATAGTGTAATAACTGGGAAAAGCAACCTGCTCAACAATGTAATCAAGCCAGCCTGCTCCACCCAACACTTTGTACTAAGCAATTATGTATCCATCAGGTTAGTGGCCTACTACTATTTGCATGTATGTCATGAGCTGCAACATACACATTTGTTGAATTGTGAGGTAGCCAGTGTTTCGAGAGCAGCTAATGGTTGTCTGGTTGTGTTGTCTGATAGGTCTAGGGAACCAGCTATGCGTTTGTGTCATTACCAGTTTTGGATACATTAGCCACTCGCTTGCTATTTCTTCTTTCTTTCTTTTTTTTGTGAGCTGACTCCACCAGTCCAACTGGCTGCCTTTCTGCACTGTTTCCCAGGGCTCACGCACCTTGGTTTAACCTGTTGTTCAATACTGTACAATGACAAAAAGAGATTTTCTGGTTTATTGTTTCACAATGACTCTGGTGGACTTGTATGCACACAGCACATGCACAAAACAAACACATTTCCCTCATCACAAAGGGAGACATGCGTACACGGATGTGCATGTTTTCAACCGTGTGCATCTGAGTACATACAAATATTTATACATGGTTGAATGAGTCACTTCTGAGTCTTGAGTGCGTAACCTTTGACCTTGCTAAATCACAGGATGAAATTTGATAGTTGTTGTGGATCATCAATTTAGATTTATATCTAAAAGGGACATTTTTACTGAATGTATTTACTGTTCATGTGATGTGAATAAATTTGAATAAAGTAACTTGATCATGCTGTTTCCTCGACCCTGCATGCGGTTGTCATGGAGTAGAAATGGTAGAAAGTCAACCATTTCCCAGACTGGAGGGATTACCTTATGTAATCCTTGTCACTGATTCAATATCTCTTGGTAGTGCTCTGTAGTTTTCTACACACATTCCCCTCATACTTCCCTGTCTCAATGGGCAAAAGCTCAGATTCTTTATCGTAATGAATGTTTTTCTTTATCTGATGTGGTTAAGGAAGTTAAGGATCAACTTTCAGTGAGACTACCTGTGGTATTATTGAGAGGGACGCAGATGTGAAGATACTGGAAAGAGAATCAGAGAGGCAAAGTGAACCTGAGAGGTGATATAGCAAGATGATATAATGTGATTATGATGTTGTTTAGACCACAAATGGCTGTAACCATGAGGGTTGTGGTTAGGTAGTGGACATGCCAGAATATATAACAACATGATCTTGTGCAGTTTGTGCATGTACCATTTTCTAACATTAAAATGGTTTACCAGTTTGAGAATAAGCAACAGATTAATGAATAATGAAAACAAGGGTTAGTTGTGACCCCAGGATGTTCATCTGGGTAATAATTGCATCATCTAAAACACATGCAGCTCCACCACCCACTTGCACTACAGTGTGTTATAGGGTATTATATCACTCATTGTACAGTCATTGTACAGTCATTCAGCACATACTGTCGAAGTCTGTATATTTTTTTCTAATTCTATTTTTTTACCTTTATATTTTGTTGTTTAGTTCCATCTATTGTCTGGCCTGCTTATCCATGCAGGGTCGCAAGGCACTGGGGCCACTCCCACCTGACATAGAGTTATATAGGGTGGGGTACACCCTGGACAGGTCACTAATTTCTACAGGGATGACATATAGAGATGAGTCATTCAATTTAGAGTCACCAGTCAACCTAATGTGAATGTCTTGGGATCGTGGGAGAAAGCCAGAGAACCCACACAGGCACAGGGAGGAAATGCAAACCCCATCCAGAAAGGCAACAGGCCCGGGCAACAGTGGTAACCACAATACCCTTGTGCTGTCCATTTGTTGTATTGTAGCTGTTGTAGTGAATTCATTCTTTAATCTTATGTATTTTAAACAATTATGTGTGCTCATTTGAGAGTGACTGAGTTTCAACTGGGAGAAAAGATGGCCGTAGATGGAGTCCCCCAGGTATTCAGGCCATCCCTGGGTGGCAAACATTCATGTTGCCATAACAACTTTCACTCAATCTCAGAGGAAGGACACTAAAGGCATTCCCTGATTCCTCCTCCTCTCTCTGTTTCTGTCTCTATCTGTGTCTGTATCTTCTGCACAGCCCAGGCTGGGTCTTCCCTCTTGGCACCAACCCACACAGAAACCATGTGGCCAGGGATTCCAGAGTCACACCAACAGAAACTGAGTTTCTCAGCCTAACGTCACATCTAGAGGATGTAATTCCCTCTGCAGTCATCTAATGCCACACTGAAACTTGGCTCTCACACAAAAGTAAGTAGAACGATTGTGTCATTCAAGGTGTGACTTATTTTATGGTGAATTTTAACAACGTATGTGTAGCTACTGTATACAGCCTCAGCTATAAATTAATTAATCAATGTTTAAATAGCATTTTATCTCATAAGGATGGCATTCAACCGGTTACATTTTTATTTTATTTCACAGATGCTGCTGATGATGTGTCACCTCAGGTCAGATCGGTCCTGCTCATGTGTAGCCTAATCATTTGAATACAGAAAGTCACTGACTGGCATGAAAATGATGTGAAACCTTCAAGAAACTGACTCTAGAGCCAGACATGAAATTAGAGCACTGTGGCAAAGCATCTTACTTAACTTGTAAGTACCCCAGGAGGTGAAAATGGCGCCAGGCCAATCTGCCTCCCCTCACTTACTGTGAATTTACAAGAGCAACAATTGCACGTCTTCGTGCAGTGACGTAATTTCAGGAGAGCCCTGACTTCTTCCTGTCGCGTGCCCTCCCCAGCTAATAAGTATTTTCAACCTAGGGTCTCTTTTTAAACCATGTCGTCCGACTGCATGCTGCCCAGCAGGCCTACAACCTGTTTTGGGTCTTCTGCTATTAATACCACCAACATGGCTGAATAAATTTCTCACTGCCCCATTCCACCCTTTGTGTGACGCGCCATTGTTTCCCGTCCCGAAAAGATCACCTGGCTCCACAGTGAAGGTTGGGTTGGGTTGACACAAAGGACTCTGTTTTTTTCTTAATCTGTCAGGCTACAGGAGAGGAGCACGCTCCCATGGGGTTTGTTGCCACGCAACCCAAACCCCACCCACTACTGCAGTGAATTCACCTGAGCGTCGCTCACGTGACCGACTCCGACGTTCCATCCAATCAGGAGTGAGGACAGGTACTTCTAGGTGAGAGTTTCGGAGGCGGAAACCTGCCCGATCAGTAGTCGAAAGCCTCCTCCTTATAAATGTGTCAATTCTTCTGTGCTTTCGTCGAGACTTGCAGAATTAGTCGAGAGACATTTGAGTTGAAAAGGAAAAGGAAGCGTTTGTCAGAGTGGAGAGATGTGACGAGTCAGGACACCTGGGTCATGCGTGAAATGGATACTGGTGCGACCCTTTGAGGGACTGTCAGGGCTGCTGTAAGAGCTCCACCACTGTGGAAGAAGACGACACGGAACTGTCCTGTGGATTTATGTTTCTGTACTTTGTGTGTGTGACGTTTACGTTTTGATTGACTTCAGTGCCCACATTAGCTGTTGCAGCTCAGGTAAGAGTTCTCTCTTCCTTTTCTTTTTCTCATTGTTCATCTGTGAATCACGGCTTGGCTTTGCTCATGTGTTCCCACGACTCATTAAACTAAACCAGTTTTACAGAAAAGGTGAACATCGTTACACTGGTTATTCGTAGGTTTAGTTTGCTCACAAGTGCGAAATTACTATATGTGAGGTGAAATAACAGCAGGATATTTTATTACCAAAACATGTTCAGTGCCTGTCAGAGCATCTGAGCATCTGTCAGGCAGATTTAGGAGGATTTAGACTAGACTAAGTTAAATAGTTGTCCAATGCTATGACCACACTGTTAATTTAAAAAGGACTTATTTGATGTTTTATATAAAACAAGAAAGAAATAAGAGAAGAGGTAAATCAGGTATATCCATTCCACCAAGCAGAACAATGACACAGAAGAAATGTCATTAGTCAAGTTACAGGAGAACACCTGAATACTTATGTCTTCTGTTCTCTGTCCCAGTTTCCTTCCTCTAGTCAAAGATGACAGAGAGGACACCATGGTGGAAGGCCTTCCTGCCAAAGAGGAAGACTGGGCCTAAAGATCCAAGTTCACCGCACACCATTGGCCCAGACTTTGACCCCTTTGCAACGCATCCAGAGAGGCAGAAAGAGCCCGCTGCAGCTGCCTCCAAGACCACCAGTGACCAGCCCCAGGAGCCCGGCAAGAACACCAGCCTCTTCAGCGACGAGACCTTTGATGACTCCCACCTGGAGTCGGTCTTCAACGAGCAGACGTGTCGCAGGAATATGAAGGTGTCCCGCTCTGGTCGATTTAAGGAGAAAAGGAGGGTTCGCACAACTCTTCCTATAGAGAACAAAGAGACAGAGAATGTGGTGTCAGGGAGAGAGGACTTACGGTGACGAGAAGGAAAAAATGCAAGAGCTCAAAACACTGCTTCACAAAGATGCTTGACAAGGAGGAGAGGGATTGAGTACATGAAGATGCTTGAAAATCTTGAGGCCTTGCATAAGGTTTACTGTGTATGGGGATGATGGAAATGACAAGGAGCATTCAACTTTTAGCCCAATACTGCAGATTATGTGGTAGAAGAAATATTGAAAATGAGTTGACGGACTTATGTCAGAGCCACAGAAACAATATTAGTGACATGAGGGATTTTATTTGTTTGTTATGGTTTTCGAACCATTTCATGAACAATATCACGTAATCAGAGCCTAAGTGTGGGGACACAGTAGCAATACAGTGAGCACTTAAAAGCCCAACATAGCTTCAGTCCCACAGGGTCCCTGCTTTAGTCATGTCCAGTGCCATCATTGTTGGGCAACTCATGAAACTGCCTACAACCCCAGTCAGCAAATGTCATTTTCTAGCAATACTCACAGTTTGAAATGCTTCGAGAAAATATCGTTTGAGATGTTTACATTATTTCTATAATAAGAATAATATATGTTTAAGAATGAAGGATAAATATAAAGCTTCTTTTACAAAAACATGTTGATTCTAAAGGGTTAGAAGGATGTCTTTTTTAAGGTGTAAATGATTTAATTAAGTGTGAAAAAAAAATCAGATAGTGAAAGAAATTAAGAAATGCTTGTGAGCAGCTTTTAGTCAGACACACAACACCTGACAG
>OMNW01009567.1:9864-20668 GCA_900303245.1 Selene dorsalis
AGACAGAGATTATCTAGTTTTTCCTTCTCTGTAACACTCCAGCTGTGATAGAAATGATCCTTGGAGCAGCCTTTTCCAAATCTGTGGAATAACACTAGTGTGTAAAGTAACCTTTCGGCTCAGCCTCTCTGGTGTCATTCGGGCATAGCCTGTGTGTGTTTTTGATGGCTGCTGGTCTGTGTGGGTATGCGTGTATGTGTGAAAGAGTGTGTTTTTATTCACGCTGTGTGAGAAGCCTTGTTTATTTTGGCTCTCATCAACAGACTGGAAGATTTAATCATTTACTTCTTGAATCTCAAGCAGTGTCTGTCACTGCACTGCAATCCCCCCTTGATGCACATATATAATGTACCAACCTGTTGCCTTTTGGACCAAGTATGAAAGCCTTACATTTCCAACATCATCACTGATTTCACCAACATATAGTCAAGAACTGTGCATCTGCTGCAATTTATCTATAACTTTGATTATGACTTCTAATTGCAAGGCTCTGTGGGGAGCTGTGCGGTCCTTTCATGTTCTTTTGTGTGTGTGTTTCAGAAGCTGAAAGGTTCATCTCGCCAACACAGGAACCTATGTGCTGTTTCCTAGAAATATGTTTACTTTGAAAATAAGAATTTTCCTGAAGCAGTGAAGATGAGAGGATGAAAGTCAGGACATACTGTAACAGATTGTTTTCTTATCTGATGATGAGCGACGGTCTGCACTGATACTGAGAGACAGTTTTCCACGCAGCATTAGCACGGCCTAGAGAATGTAGCTGCTGCTGCGTATTAGTTGAGTATAGCATTTGTGTATTGCAGGACATGATGTGCATTTCCTCATGTTATGCATCACATAATGCAGGCATGTGATAAGTCCGACCTCATATCCATATAGAAAGTGTTGCGTTATATTTCCTCTCTCCACAGACTGATAGATGGGTCTGAAACAAAAAGAAATACCAGTCTATGGGGCGGTGAGATGGCACCCACCTTTCTGGGTCTTGACTTCAAAAACTTCGGCTTCTTCCCCCGATGTAAAGTGTTTGAAGTAGGAGCAGTTTTTCGCTGCAGAAGAAGACAGGAGGATGAGAAAGTGGGAGAGATGAAGAGATGGAGAGATGAGACAAGGCAGTGAGAGACCAGATAGCTCAGGTTGTGTCTGTAAATGTTAAATCCCACTGTGGATGGGTCCCATCAGAAATTTAACAGACACTGCAAAGCAATGAGGCAAACATCCATGAAAAGTTGATATTTATTATAATATATTCTTGGTTGGCGTGTTGCTATTAGCCTGGACAGTTGTTTACAGTTGTTTTACTTCTTCAAGTGCTGTAACATTCATTCATTCATTCATTTTCTATACCGCTTATCCTCACTAGGGTCACGGGTGAGCTGGAGCTTATCTCAGTGCTGTAACATCTCTGGCAAAAAAATGATGTATCTAGTTATAAGCTCACTTTTTGTAAATAAATATTATCTCCCTTGAAAACAAACTGCAGTTCTACTGAATGACTGATGCCTGTCTGTATCATCTCACCCCCCAGGAGTTCAGGGCTCATGAACGCCCAGCCAGAAAGGATACATACAAACCCATGCAGGAGCTTGAACTTGTGCCAGTTTGTTTGAAAGACGTTCTTTGTACCCACTCTGCCTGGAGATGAAGTATAAAGTGTGTGTTGTGTGTTATGAAACCAAATTTCTGTTGCCTTGTTTCTAAATTGGTAAAGAATCAGCAAGCACAACTGTTGGCTGTTTGATCAGATGCACGTTCAACACCGCCCTCCAAATTGCAGCAGTACTCTGTGACTTGCCATCACCGTAAAACAAAATATCCCAAATTCAAAACCTTCCCCGTCCTTCATATTGGTTGTGTTTACGTCTCACACACAATTTCTACGCAGGTGTGATTCATTTCAACACTTTGCCAGCCAAAACTCAAGTACTTTGACCACAATCTTCAATGTTGCCTCATATAGAAAACCGATTCATGGGCGCAGCCATTACCCACACATCCATCTATCTGTTTGTCTCTAAGGGCAGCTGGGCTGAGAGGGGAGGGGTGGAGAGGACATAGAGGCCAAGTGAGTGTCCCCTCCTTCTTCCACTTACCATCTTTTCTGGCTGAGATTAAACCCATAAAGCAGACAGGTGCTCTCCGCTCCACACAGAGATGGACAATGTTTGTGTGTTGTCTCTCTCTCTCGCTCTCTTTGCGTGTGTGTGTGTATGCGTGTACCAGGCAACAGACGAGCTGTTTGTTACCCAGGATGAGAAAGAATCACTAAAGAGGTAACCTAGCAACAGGCTGCTGCAGGTCTTGCCTAGTCCTATCTATTTACTCATGTAAAGGCATATCAAGGGTGTGTGTGTGTATGTGTGTGTGTGTGTGTGTGTGAGGGGGACAGACTGGCAGTGGGGAGAGCTGGGGGTTGGGTCACCGTGCAGAATCTGCAAATACATTTTTTTCATTAGCTTTTTCTCATTAGCTGGCTTCACCTCTGAGGATAAGCTAATCTAATGCAGTGGATTCAGAAAATGTTCATACCCCCTTCCTTCCTTTCACATATTATTATTATTTTGTATGCTTATGCTAAAATCATTTAAATTATTCCCACATCAGTACATTCAATATCCCATAACAACAAGGTGAGAACTGAATATTAGAAATGTTTTAAAATGTATTAAAAAGACAAAAACTGACATAAGTATTCAGACACAGTGTTTGTGCTGATGCACCTTTGGCAGCAAATGTAACCTCAGGTTCTCTTGAGTGGGACCAGACAAGCTCTGCACACCTGGATGAGGACCATCAGTGGGCGACCATTTTCAGGTCCCTCCAGAGAAGCTTAATTAGACATTCACAGAGTTTTCCCTGAGCCACTCCTGCATTGTCGTGGCTGTTGGAAGATGAACCTTCAGCCCAGTCTAAGGTCCTAATCACTTCTTCCACTGAAGAATGATGGAGGCCACTGTGCCCTCAGGAGAAAATCCTGTCTCTGAGCGCAGTTTCGTCCACCTCCTTGCTTTTTACCCTGATACGCATTGACCATTTATATATGCTGCAGGCGTGTACCTGTCTATCACAGTAAAGGTGTAGAAACTAGGATGATCAAACTGAGCTGAATTGTGTTAAAGCAAGCGTGCGTCACTCTGATCTTGTAGTTTTTCCTCTTTGATAAATTTGCAGAAAATTCAAAATTTCCCTTTTCATTTTGTCGTTACAGGGTAATGAGTGTAGATCATGGGGGAAAATTAATTTAAATGCTTTCAACATAAGGCTGCAGCATAACAAAATGTGGAAGAGTGATGGGGTCTGAGAGCACTGTATGTGTTTGGGTGTAGATACACGATTTACGACTTTGCTGTCTAGGAGGACTATTATCTGCTCACCACACAAGGACAAGACAGCCGCTATTTATTTCTAGATCGTGATTAAGAAGGAGTCAGTCAAGAGCAGAGAGAGAAAATTTATTTTTTAAGCTAATAATTGGCCTAATTGACTGTTTGCTAAGCCTCATGCCTTTAGTTACTGTTGCTATGCCTGTCAGGTTTTTTCCTTTTTGGCAGAGCAGAGAAGAGCCAGATTTGACTTAACAAAATTTGCAGGAAATATTGAAACAACAGATTTCACACAGCAGAAAACAAGAGCAACATTCAGCTGACAATGTGGCTTAAATGTCACCATCAATTTTACAAGAGGAAGAGGTTTATGTATAAGGCAGCTTTATTGCTCTAAATTCCCAGATGCAGTGAATACTCCTACTACTGTTTTTCATATATAACCCGTAACCCCATATATAGCCTAATATCGTTAATAATATTTTTTTTTAAATAATGTAAAGTTTACTACTCTTGTCCTCCAAGCAGACTAACATTTGCTTACTGGTAAGCACTTTTTTTTTTTTTACTTGTTTTTTTAGCGTTTCTGGTTTGGGTTTTAAAAATGTGATGAAAATCAAAAATAACAAGAGACACCTCTTCCTGAACTGTTTACGTATTAAATATTGACATTAGTATAAAAGTAATTAGCTCAATTGATCCGTGGTGACTGTGTTGCACTGACTGAAGTACGTCCTCCTGGTTTTAATTATTGTCAGAGTGCGGGAGGCCATGGAGATGGATGGCTGACTTTCACAGAGAGAACTTCAGATTTTCCTCATACTCATTTGGAAACATTTTGAAGCATTTGTTTTAATCCCAAAAGGCAGGCCAGTTCATGTTACTGTGGAAGTGGGTTGGGGTTACAGATAAAAGCCAGCATTGGTTCGTGTGTACGCTTTATTTTGAATATTTTCACAGCTTTATCTCGCTCTCAATTGGCCTTTTCCTTTGGAGCTCTGCTTTCTCAACTGTTGTTGAATCATCTTATTACTACACAACCATTTCACATCAGCTGGTCCTGTAGTGCAGAGAGACAAATCAAGCCAAAATGTAACACTTGCAAAAACTGTAGAGTCAGGATAACAAATGTCTTTCCTCCTCAATATTTTATCCAGCCGTTGCTAAAACACGCAGAAGATGGGGGAAACGTTGCGTAGGTGTTGTCCACCTCAGTATCCTAAAGTTGAAAAACTTTATGGCCGAGTAACCGTGTGTTATAAAAACAGATTCTACTGTCCATCTAGTGTCTATCTTAAGTCTGGAAGGTGGACAGTCAGTGTGGAGGAGAACATCTGAGTGCGTGTCATTGACCTCGCAGCCGGGCTAATGGGGAGATTTCGTTCCGGGGGGAGAGTGATTAAAACGAGGTAACGCCTGTCATTTTAGTTTCAGCTCTTTCCATTACACTCTGCTGCTTCCTCCTCTCTTTGATGTGCTGTTTTCTCCTTTGCACTTCTTCCTCTCCCCGTTCCACCTGTCATTATACCTGTCACTCCAACTTTCTCTTTCATTCTTCTTTCACTCTGATTTTTCTTTTCCTTTTTTCAATCCCGTTTCTACGCCCACTTTCCATTTGTCCTCGGACATTTTGGAGGATACACAAACAAGCATCAGCCCAACTGACTTTAAATTGAATTCATATCACATTATCATAGTTTTACATGACAATTGTGCAGATGACTTAGATGTTTTCCTGGGTAATAGCTTCTATTTCTTTCACAGGACTATCACAGAAGATGTTTTTTAGGTGATGAAAGGGGGGTTGTTCTTTTTCAAGCTAGGCAGAATGACCGACTAATTCTGGGTCAATGTGAATAGGATGGGTGGTGGTATTTGAATGGCTATTCCACCAGGAACTAGAGATAACTGGGACACAACAGCATAGGAGAGTCCTCATGGCCCTCATGATCACGTACGTACGCATGAGTGTGTGTGTGTGTGAGTGTGTGTGTGTGTGGCCTGACCTTTATCATGCTGTATAAACCACTAAATTTACACTGTTGTCATCAAACCACATCTTGGCATCACATTATGTAAGTGATGGCATCACTGAATATGTATCTCCTTTTGTGTGTTTTAGATTTACATAATGTTGAGTGATTCAGTCAGATTTTGAACCTTTCACTTGTTTTCTGAATGCCAAATCAGCACCACACCTCCACAGTTTTGGCTCTGCAGTTGAAGCAGACTAGAGAGAAAACATGACTGAACATCATTAAAAAAAAAAAAACGTAAAAGAAAATATGTGGTTCAAGGTGACATCTGTGCTTTTGAGGGTATAAATTGGGGGCAGCGGTGTGAGCACACGTGTCACTGAAAGAAGCAGAGGGGGAAGATCTCTGTAAAACCTAGAAAATATGATGCTTGACCTAATGGAAACTCCAAAACATCACTGATAATAAACTCCTCAACCCCTCAGCTTCTTTGCACACATATTGCACGTATAGGAGCGCACAACATGCGCACAAAAGCAACATTTGTATGCTCTTTATTTCTCCGCTGAGTAGCATGATGCAAATCTATAAAGTGTTTGTTTGGTTTTTTACAGCACTCAAGCTGTCATGCGTCATTTGTGGGAAGCTCATTTCAAAAGTCATCTGGGTTCACCGCGTTGCTGCGATAGTTATGCAACCATTCCACAAAAATGGTGTAATTGTGCCTATATGAAAAAGCGTTTGTGCGCGCCTCTTGACGACTAACTCCCCCTCTCTTTGGGAAAATGCAAATGCATGTTATTAAGTCCAATCACCGCTGCTTGCTTGGGTATACTGCTCATCAAGGATGTAATCTGTTATAGTGCACTCTCGATCAACTCTGTTTTGTTTTTTTTCCCAACACCGCTGTGTATTGCTTATGTGTTCAACACTCGACCTACAACACACATTAGATGGAGATGCGAGTAAAGTAACGCCAGTGTGGTAATTTAAGCCACCCAGTCCTTCCATTAGGCTTTAAACCAGTGGCCAATTATTTATGTGTTGGAGCTGTGTTTGCCTCCAGAACATCACAGATACAACCTGCAAAATACCAGCAGGAACAGATGTGTGTTTTGCACAGCTGTCATGTTGTTAATTGAACCAGAGTGATATCAGTATTTGTTTATAATTGTCCAGCTGCATTATTGATTGCATACTGCAGCTTGTTAAGTGCAAACACCAGCTCTCTTACACACACACACACACACACACACACACAC
This sequence comes from Selene dorsalis, assembly GCA_900303245.1. Lineage (NCBI taxonomy): Eukaryota > Metazoa > Chordata > Actinopteri > Carangiformes > Carangidae > Selene > Selene dorsalis. Next base: position 16,426 of record OMNW01009567.1, read on the forward strand.
ATATATGAACCTAACACATGTGAAAGTCTATTATTCGGGTGAAATTTCACCCAAAGCATGAAGTCAAGCCAACTGCACCTCCTGACAGGCTTTGTCGAGGGAGAAGCAAACCACTGAGGTCAGAGAACGACTGTTTTTCTCTTTCTCTCTCTCTCTCTGAACTTCGCAGGTCAACCAGTGGGGTGTCAGCAGAGAAAGCCCCTGTTATTAAGGCCATCTTGGCCACTGGAGGACAATCAGCGAACTGATAAGCTTCACCTGGTGAGGGGAGTCGGTAAAGCTCACTTTATGAAACAGAGTAGAAACCAAACCAAACAGTGTCTATACTGAACCTATATCACATGTAGTGAAAGGCCGGACAAATGAGCTGTGAACCTCTCTGTGGCCATGGATGTGCAACTGCACTGATAAATCCATCTCTGATGACACCAGGGCCACAAATGGCGAATGATGGGCTTGTATAACAAAACTATTAGGCCCGGCGTGGGAGCTCACAGAAACATGCCCAATCACTAGACCTATTAGAGAATGACTCACTTTCTCTCAAAATCCAAATGTAGAATCATCATGTGGTTGTGGGAATGTAGCCACAGGGGTCTCTAACTAAACAGCTGACGTTTCTTGCCAAACACTTTCAGCCGCAGACCTAAGGCGAGCTCTCTGACAAATGTGGTTTATCAGATGGCTTCGGTACAATCAGTCAGTCAGCGAGATTGTAACTGGATCATTCATCGTTTGTATTGGAGCTGTGAGTCTTGTCAGCGACAGTGTGCTATTCTTTCACTACGCAAGTCATTGGCTTGTCCAAAAAATCTCCACCAAGTGCTTTAAGCAGATTGAATTTTGTCTCCATTTTACACTACGTACCAGTGCTTGTCATATTTATATGACAGGTAGCTGTCCTGTCTGGCTGCCTCTCCACTGACTGGTGCTCTCTCTTAACATTTTATGTAGGCCTACAGTATAAAATGCAGTTGCTTAACTGAAACACTATTCTCTACTGAAAGCTCCCCCTTCCTCTTGAGACACTGTAAAAGCGTCCCTTCCCTTTCCCCATCAACACAGGTATCCCTGCTTCTATCCACCCACGGTGACTTCTCCCCCCCAATCTTCTTCATCCCTCCTGATGCTCCCAGGTGTACCCTAACTCATGAGCTGGAGTGGGAAGCCACACTTCATTAAGACCTGCACTGATCCTGAGGCGCCGGAGCCGGCAGCCAAGTCAATGACAGAGTCGGAGTGAAATCTTTCTGTTAGGCTGCAAGGCACACGCACACAGCCAGAAGCCAGAGAGACCAGAGAGACCAGAGAGACACCCAGGGCTGGCTCTGTTCATGGAGCTCCAGTAATTAAAGCTGCAAGACTATTTGGGTGAAATAGACTTTTAAAGACATAACAGAATGATTTTGAGTTTTTTTTTTGTTGTTAATGGCTTTCTTTCTTTGTGGTGTTATGCAATGGTGTGGAAAAACTTCCTAACTTGACATATTGATTGTGATGCTAAGTGCTGTGCAAGTTCACACTTGAAAAGAACTAGTTCAAATCTCAGCTCATACAAACGAAAACTTGTTCACGTTCAAGGTTCTTTTCTTTTTTTTCTTCTCTTTTTAAAAAAAATTGAATCAAGTTCACATTTCCAAAAAATAAACCAGTTCCCCTTGGCATCAGAAAGTACTGCTTGAATTAAGTGAATTCTCATCAGTGTGGTTTGATCAAAGCTGACCTCAGATCTGCCTTGACTCGGCCAGTCAGACTGAAGAGAGACGTTAGATAGCATCTTATGATCTCACATTTTAGTTAGTTTAAGCTGATGAATTGTGTAACACTTTGTATCTGAGGGGTCACCTAAAAGAAATCGGAGTAGCAGAGAAATGAAAGGAATAGGGGCTTTGCGTGGTTCTCATTGAGACCATCAGCGCAGACAGAACAGATTCATGTTTTTGTCACATTAACTCTGAAGTATGGCTGCGATACTCTTCCATTACGCACTTGACTTCAGCTTTCTGAATGTGCTTAATTGTCAGTCTGTTCAGAGACTTCCTCTCTGGAAGATAATGACGGTTCAGTGAGAGGCTGCCAGCAGAAGTCTAACACACTGGGTCCGAATACAACTCTGTGTGCATATGTTTGCGTGCAAGAGGGGAGAAAGTAGAAGGAAGGACAGATACAGAGAAGGAGGAAGGCAGCACGAGTGAAGGAAAAGGCTGACACATAGCCTGTTGATGTTTCAGGACTTATGGAGAACTGAAACACAGGTTGTTTTGACTGTTTCTGGTGTGTATACAAGGAAAGGTGTACAGTAGAGACAAAAACCCACATGCTGTCAAAGCCGAGGCTTATAGTTCTGGCTGTGATAACAAGCGAGTAGATGGGTGATAGTAGACACCCCCATACTCAGCTCTTAAGGCTTTGACCTTCATGTTTACACTGATACATAAACATGTCTGAACAGCTTCCAGTCCACTTTCCACCAACAGAAGAAAAGAAGAAAAACTCTCCAGAGGAGCTGTCAGTCAGCAGCTACACAACATCTTCACATTGGTAATAGGAAATATAGTTTAGTGAGCTACTTACCTCCAGGAAGGCTGATGGGGCCACAGCCTTTGCCCTGCGGGTCCTCCTCCACGATGAAGATGCTCTTCTTGCAGAGCCTCCAGAGGCCAAAGTGCGCTGCCTCACAGGTGGCGTTAAGCTTCTCCACCCGTGGGCTGAGCACGGCCCAGTGGTCGGTCACCACCGCCACCAGCATCGCCGACATGCCCACCACAATCACCACGGACGTGATCTTCACCTTGGTTGCCTGCTCCTCAAACATGTTGCTGTCCAATGTGAGTGTGTGTGTGTATGCACAGTCGTAGAGATGTGTGCGTGTGTGCACGTGCCCGTTTTTTTGCACGTGTGTGTGTGTGATGCCGGCGTAAGACAGTCAAGGGTGCCTTTGTTTTTCTTCAGGTCCTTGAGGCCAGATGTTGACTCCAGAGGTTCCCCTGTCTTGTCCACAGCTTCACTACACTTCTGATGTCCTCTCCTCTCTCCTGTACTCCTGTCCACGGCTCTTTCTTTCTCTTTCTCTGCCTTGTGCCTGGTGGTTGGTAAAAAAAAAAAAAAAAAAAAAAAGGGGCCAGATAGCAGTGCCCTAGTTTCTACCTCTCTCGTCTCTTCCTCTCCCTGCCGAGGCGCCATTTGTGAGCTTAGGCCATTCAGCTTCAAGTTGAAGAAGTACCAGGAAGTGCTCACACCTATTACACCTATTATTTGACCATTTTGGTGTCAACAGGAGCCAGGTCATGATCAGACACTTTTATTTTCACAGAGTACGTTTGATTTTTGGGGGCAACAATCCAATCCATCAAAGACAACGTGATTAAAACTTCTGACAAGTTTTCATAGCCTTGTTCAATATTTCAGGGACAAATACCGATGTAATCAATACCATCATTTGTCTAGAACGTTCCCTGTCGCCTCTCTCTCATACTCTTATTCAGTCTGATCTGTTTCCAGCTCAGTTGTCTCAGGCGTCGTGTGCCAGGGGACTCCTGGGGGGGAGAATTCCTTTATTAGTTGTCATCTGAATGAGCTGATCTACATATTCAGCCAATCAGCAGTCAAGGTTTGAGACAAGGGTCCAGCTTGACTCCAGCAGATGATCTAGATTCAGAAAGACAAAAAAGGGCTTTGACGTATAACCAGATTATTATACATTTTTAAATATGATGGTCTCTGCAGGAAATGAAAGATTTTTAGTTCTTTATATTTTCTTCTGAAACCAGCTTACTCAATATTCTGGGATCTATACAATTTAATTACTCGAGCAAGCTTTATCGCCAAACTACTATGGCAGCCATATAAGATTTTAAATTCTATTTCTAAATATACATTGTATTAATAATCTGGTCCTGCACCCAGAAGCTTTTGATGGCTTTACTAAAAATGGTATATGACACTTTGAGGAGGGTAAAACTGTAAAAATCTGATACATGGCAGAGACGTAATCAGCCTTTTCCCTATGAAATACTTGAGTAAATGGACATGCTTTTTATAAACCACTGTGCCCCACTTTAGACAGGACTCTGGCCCATTTTCAGCCCTGACAACGCACACACAGCTGCAGCTTTTGAAGACATTTAAAGTAAAAGGTGAAGGGACAGTGTTTCAGAACAATGCAACAATTCTGGGGCTTGTTTCTGTGTGTGTGTGTGTGTTGGTGAAAGAGTGTAAAACAGAATAGGGGTGGAGGGGTGGG
>OMNW01009567.1:20688-33841 GCA_900303245.1 Selene dorsalis
ACACAGTGTAGAAAATGAATGTAATGTGAGGGAACCAAAGTGCTTTCTTTAAACACAATCACTAGCTTACTGACCCAGGAAATTGATCATCAAAGATGAATCATCTCACTCACTGGCTTAAACACCAGAAACCCACCAGTGGGGGTTGAGCGCAGATGAGAGACAGTTGTGTTCATTATCACGTTGCACCTGGATGCGTTTGCAGAAAAACTGCTTTTTTTTCCCCCCTCTCTCTCTCGCTCTCTCTCCCAGAGGACGAGTCCCTCGCTGAGGCTGCGAGAGCAACCGTTTGTCTCTAAGTGTGTAATAATACTTTCGGCACAGACTGTCTTACAGCGTGACCCTCTGACCTGCTTCATTTGCTTTACGGCCCCTTGGAGACTGTGCAAGAATGCCTCACAGTTGCAAAAAGTCTCTAAGCAACAGCCAGCAGTGTGGACGACAGTGGTGACACATCATCTCCAATACAAGCAGAGGGATCACCCCCGTGTCAACAGAACAGGGGGGGGCGAAGCGCTGGAAACAGATGACAGCACCTGGCAAGGAGGCATGAGTGCCACTCACTGGATCGCTGTCAACATTACCAGAAATAACACTGACAAGCTTTCAATACTGTAATTGTTAGTGAGCAGAAACATACAAAATCCCCTCTGCTGAAATCAGGATTGACATGTCTGAACTCAGCAGTGATTAACTTCAATTACAGCTGGCAGCCTCCCCATTTAAATTTTTATTCCAGGATGAAAAACAACCTTAATTGGTGGCTAATTTTACCCGTAGCAGAATAGATTGCGTAGCCTTCAGAGAGACCCGCCTCTATTCATCTGCTAATGACAGGCAACATCACTCAAGCTAAATTAGATTACCCATGCCCTGAGGCTGTTTCTATGAGGGTCACATTAATATTCTTCTCTAAAACAACGGGATCGTCTACCACACATGTTTGGCTTGGTGGCGCCATCTTCAACCCCATTTGACCCATTCTAGCAAAAGCTTTGAGCATCGGTCTCGCTGCAGCAGAGGTTGGCTGATGCGGGACAGTGAAATTCAAGTTAATGAGGACAGATGGAAGAAAAATCAAATTTGGTGTGAATTACAAGGGGATGATGTAACTGTTGTACGACATCATCAGATAGTACTTTCAAAAGATAATTTCCCCAGCTACAGAAGCAGAGCAGCTCTGATTCCTCTTACCCCAAATGAAGGCTCGCCAGCATAATTACACATATCAGACGGGGTAATACGGTATCATTTATTTCACTATTTATTTTGTATTTGGCACTCCATATTTCATTGTATATAACTATCTGACTGCTGGGTCCATCTGAATCTGAACATCTGAACAAGCCAGAACCAATAGCAAAAGAAGTGAATCCAGGAAGTGTTAAAGCTGTGGTTGGCTACAAAAGACATTAACCTCTGACCCTATTCCCCTGCCCACCATCCATTCTCTGCTTCAGTCAGTATGTTTATATGATTCAGGTAGCTTCGCTTTGCCCACTGATTGAATCAGCTTGGAGCCTGCTGAGATTAAAAAAAAAAAATTAAAAAAAAGGCTTCATTTTGTCAGGTGGCATCTCTCGCTGCCATTAGTAAGATGCAGAATTATTACTTATTTCTTGGCATAAGAATGTATAGACTCCAAGGCTGAAGAAGCTCGTAGCTCATTTGGATATGACAGTGAGTCTGTCTTACACAGCTGAAAAGAAGAGGCATTCAGAAATCTGTATCCCACAGAGATGGAAGTTTATGGATGTATTTAACTTTGCATGCATCCCAGACATTTCCTGCACATCTGTATCTTAATTTTTTAAACACAGATGCAGGATTTTTGACCATGTCAGCAGCTTTGCTCTAGTGTTAATCATGTCAATATGATGATCGATCAGCCATCTATTTTGGATTGAAATCTCAAGCTAAAAACCAGTGATTCATATTTTTCCTCAGGATTGATAGTGATAAATGGATATTGTCTAATACCTACAAAACTAACACATTCCCACATTCCTCAGCTGTGCTTGTGGTGAGGGCATGCTAAATATTTAGCGAATTACTTTAGCATTTACCTCACAGCACCACAGAACTGCTAGCTTGGCTGTTTGAAGAAATCACCGGCAAGGCACAACAAATAAAACCCTGATTTAATTTATTTGTCTATGTAAGGCCTACAGTAGATTTGGGGTTGTAACTCAAAAGCAATAAAAATAAAATAAAAGTAAAATGAGATTTAAGGAAATTTAGATTTGAAAAACAAAACAAAAGCTTCCCGGAGTGGAACACTAAATGCATCATAAATGAAACAAAGGCACTCTAGGCCTACTATTCAATATTGAAATATAAAAATAGTAATGTGAATCCATTAGGTTTGTGCTTGAAATATACTTTATGTAGGGAAAGGAATTATTTTCCATTCAACACAATAAGGGCCTTGGTTTCCCCCTTGTATTCTTTTTTATTATGCAACTCACCCAATTAGCACCGTCACGTCTGAACATCCAAGCTCAAGTGTTTAATCAATTTCTTAACAAAAAACAAACAAACAAACAAAAACAAAACAATGTGCTTATTTCACAACAATAGTAAGCCAAAAATCAATATAAGCACATTCAGTAAAGTACAGCTGCCACATATACATGGAATAGAAAATATAGTATCTTCTCCTAAATGTACTGACTATACTTCACCTTACAAAACAGAATATTCAGTTGTTAAATTTACTTTTTTTGACTGATGACAGCAAAATCAGTGTATTCACCTGAATATAAAATGATCAATTGATTTGTATGATCAATGCCAGATTGCATCAAGGCATTATTATTGAGACATTGTTCAGTAAAATAATGCTTTGAAGACTCTGTTCATACCTTTGCACATTCAGTATTCTTCTTCTTTTTTTTCTTTTACTTTTTTATTGTACTTTTATATACAAGTTTACAGCTTTACATTGCAAACAAACACATTTAATTTTTTCCCCACACTGTTATAAAAATGTAAGATTTACACTCAGAATGATGGCTTTCTCTTACATGAATTCAGTCTGGTATATGAAGTGGTTTCTCTAATGGAATATCAAACACACTAAATACAATCAGATACTACTGTGTGGTGGAGTGAGCTCACTTGCCAAACCAGAACCAACTGAATAGCCCTAAGTCTGAAAAAATCCTCCCCAGCTGGTTCTTGGAGCAGGCTCAAGCAAACACTCACTATTGTCTAAATACAATAATGCCTTTGTTTTTTCCTAAATCATTTTCATCGGTTTTGTCTTGTCTTTATCACTGGTCCATTTCCCAGCACTGCCGCAAAAGCAAGGACAGGACCTCAAAAGTGTTCAAGTTGCCACAACAACACAACATTTCCTGAGAGAACTAAAAGAAAGAGCAGAGATGGACGCGCGGGACGACAGTAGACACACGTCTAGTTATTAGACCCAAATCCTTCAGGGACGCAGATGCAGACAGCTCCCTCTGCCTCTGTCTGGGGCCTCTGTTTCACTGGGACTGGGGAAAGCCAGCCAGATGGACTCACAGGCGGGCGGAGTGACAGACAGACAGATAGACTCTGATCCTTATCCATTTAACGCTCTGGATGCTGGGGATCCATTCAGAGCAAAAGGAAGTCCTGACCCGTGCTGCAGTTCTGGGCACCCCCACCTTTTTTTTTGTCAGCTGCTCTTCTCTTGTGACAGGCACATACACAATGTCACCTCCATCAGGGGGTTGTGATGGACGGATGGTGAACTGATATGGATGTGAATAAAAAGGGGCCACTGAACAGAGGTGTTCCACTGACAAAACGAACATTTTGTTCCACTGACAAATGTCAGAGAAGAATAGGATTAGAGAAGCGGCAGCCGAGAGAGACGAAACCTTTCATGTGGTTTAGAGGACTGAATGGTCATGTCTAAAATACTAAACATTCAAAACACAACAATTCAACATTTTGCAAAGACACTGTTTCCCATGAAAAAGGACCTATTAAAAATATGTATAATTTGTGTTTGTTTAAAAGGCCATATATTACTCTAAAGGACAGTACTGAGAGACTCCTGTCTCTTTCAAACCCATTAATATAAGGCAGGACCAAACTGGTTATGAGGGCACAATATGAACTTTGGAGAGAGGTCCACACTTTAACTTCACACACAAATGGAACACCTTCAAGTTGAAAAGTACATTTCGTTTAGCACCTTTTTAAACAATTTACAGGTAGAATACTGTTGTCGGACACACCCTTACGCTTTACTCTCATGTTGGCCCACGATGTGCAGCGACCAGTACACAAACAAGGATTGTGATCCACAAACTATTTTGACACAGTTGAAAGATAATACTAATTTCGCATTGGCTACAGCACAGACAATGGTAACTCTATTCTGCTTTAATGGCCTCTAAAAGCGGGTAAATAATCAGCTTCTCTTTGATGGCTCATCCTCTATCCAGCTGACTGTCCTCTCGGCTCCTTCTGGTCCTTTATGAAAAGGACAGTCCCTTTTGAAGACAGTGCCTCTAAGATGGCAGGCTATCACAAGCACTCAAGCGCCAGCAGTTCTGCCCACTGACTTTTGATAATTTCTTGTTCATCCTCCACCAGGTGAACCTCGAGCCCAGCAATACGGCACTCACACCGGCGTGGTCCTGCGATTCACCCCATCCTTTAAATCATTGGGGAAACAGTTATGGACCTGGAGGAACTCTGCAGCCGCCTCGTGTTCAGGGCTGTACGTGTTCTCCGTCACACTGTCCCTCGCCAGGGCGTACATGGACAGCTCATCCAGGGGGCCGCTGGAGGATTGTGCCCCCTTCAAACCGGTGACCGGCGAGTTCTCCCGGGACGCCTCTGTTGAATGAGAGCTGGCATGTGATGTTCGCCGGCGGTATCGGAAGCTTGGTATCCTTGAGTACGGGGAAGAGGACGACAGCGAGCGGATGAACTCGCGCCGCGCCTTCCAGCGGATCTCCTTGTTTTTCTCGATGTAGATGTTGATGGCGAGGACGGCCACAGTTTCAGCCACGATGAAGGAGAGGGCACCAAAGTAGAAAGACCAGCCATAGGAGTAGGTGTATTTCTTGTCATCGTCACGTTTATCGTTGGGGTCTCCTGCATTGCTGGAGATGTAGACGATGATACCAATAATGTTGCTGAGACCTGATAATAAGAAACAGGCAAGAAAAAGGTATAGAGCAGAAAAAAACAAGTATAAGGAAAAGCAAAGAGGAAGTGCCAATGATCAATCACAATGACTGTTATCAGTAACAATGATGAAACCTCTGAACTACAGCACTACCTACAACAATCAGCCAGTGATTGCAGGACCTTCATCACTACCAGAGTCCCTAATGACAAATGTCCTCTTCACTTGTGTGTAAGATGTGTGATGAATGGAGATCTTGACCATCTTCACTGGGTCTTGAAGTTTGTCTTTACAACTGCACTGATGAATTACAATGTAAAGGTTGCCACATCAACCTCGGCCCTCACATGATCGGTCCTTGCTGGGAGCTCAGACGACGGCGTGTGCAACCCTCCCACTCACCTGCAGCCACGAAGAGAATGCCTGCGCTGAGGAGGACGTTGTTGGTCTTGTTGTAGACTCGGCCCAGTCCAACACACAAGCCGCCCAGCATCAACAGGATGGTGCTGAGGATGGGGAACACACTGGAGGCACGCACTATACCTGCAGAGACAAAGAGACCATTAACTGATGTAAGGCTCTGTAAATGGTTTATACTAATTATTAGACTGAGAAATAAAGACGCTGGTTAGTAAAACAACATGAATACAAACAAATAAATCAACCCATCAATCAACAGGTTCAATTATTGTATAGATACCAGAATCGTACAAGGACTTACAGATTCATAACAGACGAATGGGGTGTGCTATTTGCGAATTATATCAACGACACAGCTTTTGAAAGCCAAGCAAGACTCTTTTAAATAATTTGAATTTTCATTACCCTGCTGAACCTTCATCTATCCCGTTCCACCTCTTCTCAACCTCTTCTCCATCCATTATTGAGAACTCCATTATCATTTATACTTTGGGGCCTTGTTGTGACAAAGCTTCACTAATCAGCTGTGGGATGTAACAAGAGCTCTCACTGACTATCACCTCCCCAGAAATGAATCACTGTGCCATTTTACAAGTTTCCAAGGATGGACCAGCGTATTCAACTGTAAAGTCTATTATTAAGCCCTCCTTTTATTTAGTGTTGCTAATGGACTGAGTTTGGACTTTGGCCAAAGTCTGATAAGTCTTCTTTGTTCTGAAGAATTGGCTGTGCTGTAAATGAAGGCCCTTTGCTGATTGAATGTCCCAAATTTAATTGAATTATTAATCACAGTTTATATATGAGGTGGGTCATTCCTTCTAACCCCTTTTCACTGAACAATACCTTAAATTTCTAAAAGGAGCAGGTTGGATTAGACTGGTTTTAACGAGAATTTTGTCATCCCGTGTAGCAACAAAAGAGAGTAAGGTCTTCTCCTACAGCTCACAGTAAGATAAAAAATCCATCATTTAAAAAAAAAAAAAAAATGCACCTTTTTAATACTTTCACAATTTAATAAGAAAATAATAATGAGAATCTTTAGTGTTTGAGCCGCGTGTCTGAAACCACAGTGTCCTCCCTTTTGTAGGGTTGGAACTAACTGATGAGCAAATGAGGGCCATTGCTCTACGAGAACCAATCAAACGCTTGTAAATTGAGCCGTGAATAGATACAGTTGGTTTTGTCTTGTGGTTGAGTCTGGCCAAGCTAATTTTTATTTTCTCATTAAATAACAAGTAATTAGGATGTCTGTGATAAAAAAAAAAAACAATGTCAGAGCTCCAATCCAAAAGTAAATAGATAAACAGTGATGTAGTCATAATGCTTGTAATTCTGCTGTAGGTACTTAAAATCCTGTCTCACTGAAAGCTGTCACATTTCTCACTTAACTCCTTCGTCGAGCTGTTTATCAGTCTCTGTTTGGAGACTGTCAGAGCTACATAATAAGACGTTGAAGGTCGGTGGTCCTTCTGCTTGCCGATAAAAATAACAGTTTTCACAATGGCAGAAAAAGTGGATGAGTGAGAAACACTTACGCAGCAGGTACTCGGAGCTGTCTGTGTCGTAGTCGTTGTCGTCAGGGAAATGGTTGATTCTGTAACAGCTGCCTTGATTGATACCTGCAGGACACAAAGACAAATGTGAACTGTAGTCCACTGTACACTGCACATTGTTGCTGTCAATTGATCAAAGTGTGGTTGGTTTCAGCCAGGTGAAGGATGTGTGGGTGCTGGAGTCAAAGCCATATTTGTTTCCTATACCCAGTGACCTGTTTTTGTTAAACTGTGTCCACTGGAGTATGACACTCCCACGCTCCTGTCTCAGATAAAAGAGGATGGCATGGGAAGTCACCTCGCAGGTTAACTGAAGTTATTTTTCATGTCTTGGCTTCACTGCCTCATAAAGAGGAGCCAACAGGAACAGCAGGACATAAAAGGGAAACACAACCCCTCTAATTAATTTAACTGAACTTTGTCTCCCATCAAGGGTAATTTGGTCAACTGTTAGCAATGAATAACACAGTCCTGCAAGTGTTATTTAAGAGCTGAATTTAACTGTCTAAAAATACCCTCTGGATTGTTGTTACAGTCCCATTAACGCTTTTCCTGTGTTCTAATAAGCACTTTATTCTAAAACCACTGTTTTCTCCTCTTCTTTCAGTTCTAAATTGAATCTCCACCCCATTGTTCGTGTTAGATAGATTGAATTGGATATCCTGATATGGCACACAAAAGGTACATTTTCTCCAGGATTAACTCATGTCTATGACTCTCACTTTCAACCACTGACCTTTGACTTGTTGGTATCTCCCTGGCTCAGTCCTGCGAACTACAGATCAAAGCTCAGTGCACACATATTTGCAGACGGAAATTCACGAGAGGCGGGTACTTTGTGTGTCGAGGATCAGTGCGCGCACTTTGGTGGGGCCATACGGTTGTGTGATTAAGACTGCACATGACTGCAGGGATTTGATGGGTCGTGGTGCATGTCCAAATGGTTGAGCGCTGGGAGGAACAAGAAGCCTATTGGAACAGCAAAAGACTGTATGCAGGAGGCTTTTAATGCCGCAGTGAGTTAGAACGGGAGAAGGGAGTTGCGGGTGAGAGTGAGAGAGACACAGAGAGGTTAAAGCTGAGAGAAGGGGGTAAAAACAACACCTTGTGGAGAGAGAGGAGGGGGGCGGGGGGGTGGATTTAATGGATGTGCTCAGTGCAGTGATGGCAATGCTGGGAGCTCTTTGGCTATTCATTCACCATTTGAGCTGTGAACACCCCCAACACTTTAGTCATCCAGCAAACAACACCCCTGGTATTAGAGGTGGGTTGGGCTGTGGCCTCATTTCCATATTTTTACATAAGTATATCAATGTTTCTCTCTGCATTATGTGTTCATGTCCGTGTCTTTGCATTTGTCTGAATCCCCGAGCAGGAAAAGCAATTGGCCATTTGCTAAACTCCAGCCTTAGCTCCCACCGCTACACCTGTCAAGCATTTCTTGCACTTAATGAAGTTTACAGCGGTAACAGTACATTTACCCCCTGAAATATCACCAGTTTATAGAGCAAATAGCCTTGGATTTCACAGCAGCTCCTCTAGATGGACAACAGATCAGATCATCAAGTGTAGCAACTTCAAAATTTAAGATAATGTGGCTCCTGAAGTTGGTTTAAAACAGCGTCTCCTCATCAGCATCTCCTTTTAGACATTTCCAGTTCTCTTGTGTTGTACCGAGCATGTGTGTGCCACTGTAAACACAGAGCAGATTGCTCGCTCTGTAGTTAGTTAATAGCAGAAAATAGCAGTGATGTATGAGGAACAGCAAAGGCACCCTCCAAATTCTTGGGATGTGTGGTATCTCCTGAGCCCCATGTCCACTGCTTCAGCATGTAAAAACCCAAAGCCTAATTATCGTTGCTAAACTATGACTAGACAATGGCAGGTTGGTGAAGAGGTTCAGAAAAGGATCAGTCCCTAAACTTCAGTTAAACAAGCAATAAGGACTTTTACTCATCCCAGTTTTAAAATACAAATTTCCTCTTTTATCCCCAGTAGCCTAAAAGGCCGCAGAGAATAAAGCTGACCAACCACCTTCTAAATGTTAGCCTCCTCATTAACTGACAGACAGACACCTGTCGACTCTTTTACCCAGGTGCCCATGGTTGAGCGACACCGCCATCATTGTCTGTGGCACAGCTTTTAAGGGCACACTTTCTTCCATTAACTAGGTCTGCTGCTTAATAAGGGACATCAAATTAATTAGCATCAAATCAGTTGGTGGAAGTGGAGCACAAGTCTCTATGTCTAGTCACTGATGGAAAAAAAAGGGCTATGAACTATTTTAAGCAGTGATGTGAGACTTTGTGCCTGGTGAGGAGAAAAAACACATCTGGCTCATGTGGTTAGATCAAAAACAGTGAGGATAACAAAAACACAGACACCTTTGCTGTCCCGCTAATTGCTGTGGAAATGCTGCGCGCTTACTTGCTTTGCCTGTTGCATTTTTGTAAGTGTGTGTTGGTGTCGAGCTGTGGCCTCTCTACTGAAGTGAAATATCAAACTGCTTTCACGCTTTTTAAAACCTGAACACAAAACACACCTTTCAATGTGAACCCAGAACGCTACTATTAATTTTGACTTGTACACACAGTGATATACTTACTCCTCTGTTTAAGTCTAGACCTAGCTACTCCTGCTTGTGCGACTCCTCTGTCCTGCTCCATTTGTGTGTGTTTTTGTGTGTGTGTGTGATAGAGAATGGAAGAAATAGAAGGCAATATTGCAGCTGATTTCAAATCTGATTATAGGCCAAGGCCTCAAGGCTCGTGATTTATGAGTGACAGTTATCAGCTGAATGTCTGCGTTTAGTTTGTGTATATCTGTGTGTGTGTGTGTGTGTGTGTGTGTGTGTCAGTGTGTGTGTGTGTGCGTGTGTGTGTGTTAAGGCTGTTGGAGGGACTCTTCTTGAAATGAAATAAAGTCTGAATACTGACAAGCTGGGAGGGAAGGAGGGGGAGGTAGAGAAGATTAAAGAAGGGAAGAAGGTACGAGGAAATTAAACAACAAAAGCACAGAGCAGAAGAATGATGGGGACGGGGCAAAAAAAACATAGAGGCCAAAGTGGAAACGATTCAGGGAAGCGAGGGGGAGAGAGTAGGAAATCAGCAAGAGAGAAATCAGGAAAGGCAGAGTGAGCGTTAAAGGGCAAAATGTGAATCATGTAACGAAGGTAGGAGGACAGAATAAAGATGACAGAGTATTTATCCTCCAGTCAGGGATGGAGCATACAAGGTGAATGCTTTGTGACAAATTGTGAATTAATGTTACATAGGCTAGTCAATACATCACATGGGAAATAATGGGTTCCCTGGGCCTAACTGGAGTTGCAAAGCCCCATGCTGAGCATCTCCTCCTCCTCTCCATGGAAACCACTGTTAGTCTTTAATAAGCTCATTTACATAGACAATCTCCAAGGATGCTTTTGACATCTTTATTGTATTTTGATACACACCAAATAAGACACATCTCTTCTTTGGCGAAACCCCCTTAGCCTTAGTTTCACAGATCCGTCACCATTTAACGGTGCGTGATCGCAGACACCAGCGGACACAACACACGTACACATGTGTACAAACATAAACACACATTGTATTGGGAGCAGCTGTCACAGCAGCAGTGCCACTGGCAACAGGATGATGCACGTCGTCATTATTTTGAATTAGCTCAGCCAATAAGGGTGCGGCCTCAGTGGAATACACCAATAGCATTGTCTCATCCAGTCCAACACTTGCTTTCTCTGGTGCCTCCAGGAGTACAGTATATCATGGCAACTAGCTCCGTGAAACACATGCCCCCTCTGCCTCAATTTTCACACATCAATAGCTCTGCAACTAGACTGATGAATAAACCAATCAAAAGTGACTTGAATATTGCATTTCACTTGAACTGTGCAGCCTCCAGTGGGTGATACACCTTGGGTAACACAACTACAAGCAGCGAGAGCAGCGACACCTTGTTCTGCTTTGCTTCCGTTCTCATCCTCGCTGCTTTTAGATCAGCGACTGAAAAGTGTGACCACAGACGAGGGAGAGCGCTCTGTGGTTTTACAGCAGGTGGGATGATTGGGTTTTATAAAGCTGTAAACCGATAGAGCACTGTTACTGGGGGCTTCATAACAAATGCAGATATGCAAGCACAACTCACACAGACTTAGCAACAAATACATTTTATTACTTGAGAAGCAGGGAATGCCAGGGCAGAATATAAATGTAAAAAAAAAAAAAAATCAGTGCAATCACACAAAACCTTCCATTTTTTTCAGTCCAAGTGAAGATGAAAGAAAAGCAATTTGGCACATCAGTGATTCAGTGTTGATATGACTGACAGTTGGTTAATTAAATTGTCACCAGGCAGCAAATTCTTGGAACACAGCTCTGCTTGGGGTAGACTGTGCATGTGTAGCCACATTGTCGGGGGAGAAAATGCACATGTAGTGTGTTGTAAAGGCTGTTGTGCATTGTCACTTACTTCTAAAAATGTGCATATATTGGCCAACAAGCTGAAGGCTCTCTTGTTTGAGCCTCCATTAAATTTAAAGTCTTTAGCACAATGGGTCCATAGGTGCTCTGTGTGATAAAGTCCTACAGTGAAGAAGACGACGTTATTCTGTTTAAGAGTTTTTCCTTTTCCATTTTTTGAAGCACGCGTCATTCCACAAAGCAAGACTTGGAAGCTTTTTTTAATGATTGCAGAACCAGTGTACTGTATATTAATCTTTTATGAGTTTAGCAAAAAAAATGTTGTTGTTGTTTGTGATCACAAAAAGAGTTTGTATGATGCACAATAATGTGAAGCAACAGCAGCACTACAACTTCTGGAATTAGACATTTTGAAAAATCCATTTATTCATCTGCTGAAAGTTTGATGAGAAGACTAATAAGACACATTCAAGAAGTTTGTGCCACTGTTCCCAAAAGTCTCAGTGTCTGCACATCCAGACTAAAACTCAGACTTGTAGTTTTCAAATTAAACCAGGGTCAGCTGTGTTTCCCAGAGTCTCCGTTTTATGGCACACTATAGGAGAATGGACAGCAGGCGTAAATGTAGAAAAATGATACATTATATAATAAAATCTAGAAGGTATGGATGTAGTAGTTAGTTACTATCATTAACTTCATGCTTGTCATATAGGTACTGAAAGTGAGCAAGAAAGAGAGAAAGAGAGAGAGCACATCAAGAAGTGGAGGAGAGAAGGATGGAGTGACTGAGGTGGAAGTTGGGGCCTGCTGGTTAATTAGTGCCCCCGCATGGCTTCTCAGTTGTCGCGTTTTAATTACAGACTTGTGCAGCCAGTGGGAACAGCAAGCTGACCCCCACCCCACCTAAACTAATGCCACCTCACTCACACACATACACACACACGGGCACACTGCCCCCAAGAAAGAAAACAGCTCTGCCTCGCCACTCACACCAACCCACCACCAGCTGGGATGTTTACTGTAAACATGTACCTGCTAATTGGATTATTCATTAGGTTATTCCTCGTGCTCAGAGTTGGTTTTATTTTTATTCCAGACGCACATGAGCGACAGCCTCTGATCTACTGCCGATTCTAATGCAAATCAGGTGCACTGGAGGGTGCTGCCCTGGACTCGCCGTATTCACGTGGGAAAACAAACACAGAGGGGAGAAAAAATGAAAACAACTGTTGAGAAATGAAAAGGACTCCATGAATGAGGGAAGTGCTGACCTCACTGTAAAGGAGCCCCATTCAATATATTCCTGGCTGCTCCTTAAATGTCATGCACGCCTGCTGAAGGAGAGGTAACGCTTGTTGAGCAGGGGAACTGGAAATGCTGAAACACATTCATTATGTGGTTCTGGGAAGAGAGGAGGGGCGAGAGATTTCAGAACGGCCGCCATGTGCGTTACAACAATGTGTTGACATTGGGAGAGAGACATGTTGTCGCCGCAGTCTGTTCGTCCAAACGTGGAGATGTTCTCCCCAATAGCTGAGATACACACAGAGCAGTGTCTGTCAGTAACCCAACGTTTCGGTCATTATGACCAGAGGGGCGTGTGTGCATGTGTGTGTGTGTAGAGG